>PVKB01001172.1:350923-479146 GCA_004027205.1 Ctenodactylus gundi | reverse complement strand
TTTTTTTTTTTTTTTTTTTTTTTTTTTTTTGAGATACTAATTCTGTAGTCCAGGCTGACCCTAAACTCACTATGTAGCCCAGGCTGGCCTCAAACTGTTGGCAGTACTCCTCCCTCAGCCTCCTCAGTGCTGGAATTACAGGCGTATGCCACTATGCCCAGCTTTTGTGGTGCTAGGGAAAGAACTTTAGACCTTGTGCTTGGCACTTTTACCACTGAGCTACACCCCCAGACCCCCTTCTTTCTTAAAGCAGGTGTCCATAGCTTAAAATGTTCTTCAGAGTACTGCCTTTTGCTGCATCACCTAAGCTTTATAAGTTGTGTTTTACTCTTATTCATCACAATTTTTTCCAATCACAAGTATTTTTCAATTTCCCTTGTTTTGTTCTTTGACTCAACAGATGTTCAAGAGTACAATATTTCATATCCTTCAAGTTGTTGAGTTTTCAAGTATTTCTGACTTGTAGTTTCATCCTATTGGAGTCATTCTGTAGTCACTATGGCCACTTTGTAGGATTTTACTTTTCTAAATTTATTGACACTTTCTTGGAAGCTTAATACTGGGTTTCTTCTGGAGAGAGTTTCATATCCACTTGAGTGGAATGTGTAGTATGTTGATGTTGGAAGGTTCAGGGTGCTGTAGGTATGTCTATAATATCTAGTTGTTCTATACTACTCAAGTTCTCTGATCTAAATAAATGAGTGCATTGACCTTCTACCTAGTTATTCTACTTGGCATGTTTTATAAAAGCATGGCGTTACCTATATATAGCACTACTCTTACAGTAAGTAACAAACGCTTTGACTAGGACCAGACAAGGCTTTCCCAAATATACCTTTACCATCATCATGTAGACAGTATATGGTGGACACTACTTCAGTATATTGTGACAAGAATCATCACTGGGACGTAAATGGCTCTTTGTTCTGCTCACACTATACAGTTATAATTTGCTTGGTATCTTTATTTGTTGTTTGAAAAATGTAACTTGAGTTGGTAAGACAGTTTTATTGAAATGTGTTTCTGTTATAGGGTGTTCCCTTAGAATTCTGTCTTTCCCTTATGGCTATGAGATTATACAATACTCATTATCCTTCACGTTAAACTTCTTGCTTTAATATTAATTTCTTTTGAAAATTCTATTCATCCTGCTTAGTGGTCAGCCTGAGAGCGTTGGCTTCAGCAGCCAGAGTTGCTGTTTACCTCTCATTGGTGACTGGGTGGATGAATCTATATTTACCTCCTTGACAACTGATACAATGTGTAGCAACTTCAAAATCTCTGTGGTTTACAAAATGATGCATGCTTTTTTTGCTCATCGATCTGTGGGAAGCTGTTTCGTAATGCTAGGAGGGTCCACACCTGCTCTGCGTAGTTCTTATTCTGGGGCCTGCAGCTATCTAGGACATGCTCACTTTACAGCAGATGACAGTGCACAAGAAGAGGTCAAGCCAAACCAGGTAAAAGCTGAAAGCATCTGCTTGTGTCATACTTGCTAACATTACATTGGCCTATATGAATCACAAAGCTAAGCCCGATGGGGTAGGAAAAATCTTCTTCCATAGAAAGAGAAAAGACAGTGAACAGTCGCGGAATAATACAGCATTGGCCATAGCCTTGCAAAGCGAGACACCTGGGCAATGCAATGAATTGTTCCAAAAAGTCAAAGGACTTACTCTGAAGTCGATCTTTTTATCTTATAAAGTAATAATATCCTTTCTTTTACAACATGTGAAAACATTGAAAGTGGAAGACGTCTAAACTGTTATTACTTAGAAAAATAAAAAGTGAGCAACCCTATGTCAATCTTCAGTGTATTTGAAGAATGTTGTTAGTCTGCAAAAAATTCTCAGTCCACCACAAGAGAAAAAAAATTATAGGCCATTGAGGGCTTCTTTGTCTCCCTGGCTTTTTATCATTCACAGGTTATTCATTGGCTTTTAAGGACATCGTTTTCCTCCCTTTTGAGTTTTGTTATTCCAAATGCTTGTGATTTACAAAGTCTTTGTTTCAGAGAATTGAAAGCCCAACACTTATTTCTAATGATTAACTAATTTAAAGATAGCCCATTTTTGTTTCTGGCTTCTATACAAACTTCATTTTGTAAATAGTTAGGGCCTCAGAATCTTAATGTCATATAAAACTTCCATGTCTCTGATATGAAAATTTTAACAACTGTTCATAAGGAAAAATGCTTATAACTATAAATTTAAAAAAGGTGAGCTCTATAAAGATTAAAAATTTAAAAAGTAACCAGCACCTTTATTTCCAATGCAAGATGATAGTTATTTCACAATTCTATAGGTGTATATAAATGCTAATACTAATAATTTTGATATAACTTTACCAAATATTAAAACTACGAAAAATAGCAGAGTAATGATTTTTGTTTTTGCTCACAGTATAGTCAAAGGAAATGCATCACTTGACACTCTTCTAATGCCTCACCCACTCCACTCCTGACTCCTCAGCTTATGTCCCCCTCCCATTCTTGTCCTCATCTTGCTGTTTACTGGTGACATTCTTCAGCTTCCTGACATCTTAAAATGCTGTACTACCTCATCTGCTCTAGGCTAGGAGGCAAGGGGAAGGCCATGACACAGAAATGGATCTACAGAAAACCCTACGGATAGACAGACCTTTTAATGTGTCAAAACAGTAAGTTTTCCATGAGTCTTATGTGGTGAGATTCAAAGTTCATGAAGAAACATTAATATACATAGGATTGGGGAAGTAACTTCATTACGTGGCAATGGTCTTTTATTAGCCTATTGATCTTACTAGATATTGAAGAATTTGGTCCAATATATATTTAATTTTAATAAATGTGTATATTCTGAATAAAAGGCAGAGAGATAGAAGTTTCCGTTTAGTGCGATGAGAACTCAGTGCACTAATTTTGAAACTCATGTTTGTACCATACCTAGACTTTATACAGAATGTTTGTTTTATAACATTTTGGGAAGTTAATATAACAGTTGTATTTTTTTCTAATTTTTAAAACATAATTCTTGTCAAAATAAAATGAAAATTCAAAAATGAGGTTGTAATACATGCAACATACCTGCAGGTATGGTCATCACTCACACTTGCAATTTCTCGGCCTTCTTTGGGATCAAATGCCAAACCATTAATGAAATCTGAATGGCCCTCTAAAGCCTGTGAGGAAAGGAAAAATCAATAAGAGAACAGGAAAATTATCTACAATATTACTAGCTAGTAGTTATTTTTACTTTTCTGCCTCAACAGCTCTTACTGCATGCTTCTTTTTCCTATATTGCTTAAGCAATCTGCTATTTTTAAAGCATGATTTATATACTTACTTCCTACAAAGTGTATCTTGGAAAGTTGGTCGTTCAGCACACTGTTAGCTTAGCATTTTTTTCTAGTCTGCTTTTCTTATGAAAACACATATATATATTTTAAGCCTGCATCTTTCCTCATATCACCCTCTTTCTCCCTTATTACATAAACCTTAATCATAAATTAAATCAAGAAAACTGTTGTGAAGATTGAGACAAAAGTCCCTTTAGGCTTTATAACGTGTGTCTGCTGCTCTGCATACTTACTACCTAGGAACATACATACTATGAACCTGACCTTCTCAAGTTTTATTCCCTTGCTCAGTGTGACTGCTAGCACTGGAGACAGTTAGGATTAAAAGCCCACAGCTACAATCAACAGAGGAGGAACCAAAGGGAAGTTGCAAGGTAGAGGACTGTGAACAGGCAAGGGTCACCGTGACAAAATCTTATAGCTGGGCCCACAAGACAGTTAAATACTTAATTAGGTGTCTTTCTTTCCCTTTCATTTTCTATCCAAGAATTCAGATTTGCTTCTTATCTTAAGGCTAATAAAATGGTTTTATACAGTGCTGCTCACCAAGTAAAAATGTATCATGAAAAAAGAAAAGGTGCAAATGTTTTTGTGTGAGATTCATAAACTCAAGTCCTCTGAATATCCAAATTACCTGACCTGATCTGTAAAACAAACTAAATTAACAGTAAATGTTTAATGTCTATTATAGACAGCATATAACTTTCAATATATAAAATTTTTATGTTATTTATATACTTGTTTATTCATGGCATAGCCTTATTTTAACCAATATGTACAATATAGTAAGGCTACTGTACATAGCTTAAAGTCTAACTTTTATTACTGATGGGAAAGGTTTAGTTGATGTTTTCCTTTACAATATATATTTAATCTAGTGGATATAAATAAAGCAATACTACTCTTCTAAGAAAACATATTTTAACTCAATCTGAGAGCAACTACATTAATGAAAACACACACATGTATAGCTTACTATGTAGGAGGCACTGTCCTTTTTTTGTTGAAACACAGTCTCACTCTGTAGTTCAGGCTGGTCCTGAACTCATTATGTACTCCAGGTTGGCCTTGAACTCATGACAAACCTCCTGCCTCTGCCTCCAGAGAGAGTCTTATTCTAAGTGCCATATAAATGAATTATCTCCATCAAAGCTTCTAATGATATGATCATCATTACTGTATAGATTAGGGAATGAATACACAGAGATTAGGTTACTGATAATGGTCACATCCTTACCACTCTACAGAGCTAACCTCTACATGGAGGGACTCTGGCCACTGCGCCTGAGTCCCTGACCACTCTACACTTTGGCTCCTGCTCTGCTACACTATCTGTTTGCGCCCTGGAGTGCCAATACTCACCCCCATGTGCTGTGTCTTTTTATATCCAACTGTAAATTCTAATTTTCTTATTTGCTGTTCTTAATATTTATTAACAAGTGATACTAGATATGTAACCTGCAATTATTATTAAAAGTTCAATAATTTCAAATATATACTGAGTATATCTTGGCCAACAATCAAATCTCATTAAAAAATAACCTAGTTATTGTAATGCACAGCAGAGTATGTAATATCCTAAATTACATACTTGAAAAACGATGACCATAAAGTCATTTTAAGGTGAGATAAATATACCTTAAAAGCAAAAAGAAAAAATACACGAGTTGAAACAAACTCTTGAGATTTGTGAATTATACTTGCCAGCATACCTTATATTCATTTTTATCTTGAAGATCTGAAGTAAATAATCTAATTTTCATATCAGAAGCTGATGTACAAAATCTGTAAGTAGAAAAGCAGAACAAACTAACTTTTATCCTATGGAAGTTAAAGTTCTCCTCATCCCAGTTCCTCTGTCCGAACCACAAAAATGTTTTACTCTATTTTATAATCATGCTGTCTTAAAAGAGATGGAATGGTGTAGATCCATTGTAAAAAATATATAGCCACCAAGGAAGTAGGCAGCACATAAATTATTATATTTTGAGAATACATAAAATGTGTTTGGGTTTGTTTCTTCAATTATGAAAATGAACAATTTTACATAACATCAACATATGAATGCATGGCACTGCTCCACTTTTTTTCTGAATCTTTACTACTTCAAGGGATTTCAAATATCCTTAAAATAGAAAACCTCAGAGAACAAAGTAAGATGAGCAATTCTGGAATACTATAAAAATTAGGTATCCCAGCACTTGGGAGGCAGAGGCAGAAGGATTGCCGTGAGTTCAGGGCCAGCCTGGACTAAAGAGCAAGACCCTGTCTCAAAAAAAAAAAAAAAAAAAAAAAAAAAAAAAAAAAAAAAAAAAAAAAAAAAAAAAAAAAAAAAAAAAAAAAAAAAAAAAAAAAAAAAAAAAAAAAAAAAAAAAAAAAAAAAAAAAAAAAAAAAAAAAAAAAAAAAAAAAAAAAAAGTGCACATAAAGTTTTTTCACAATTATGTACAATAATGTAGAAGAAATAAAAAGGGTATTAGATGAGTACATGGATTTTTTTTCTTTCATATATGTGTATTTTTCTAAATTTTATATAAAACTGTGTTGTTTTTACAATATGCTTGAAACCAAAACTATGTTATCAGCTTACTCTATAATACTGTCTTTTGGAATGAAACTAGGGCCATATGTATGCTAGGTAAGCAATCTACCACTGGGCTATACTTACTACCTCTGATCTTTAAAATTAATGGCTGCTTAATGTTTTCTAAATTTATTACTTATATTTGTATAGTTTCAAGAAAAATCTGAGGCAGCTAACAACAACAAAAAAGGCATGAAACAAACAAAAAGTCCCCAAATGATAAATTGCAGTAAATGTGTTAAAGAGAGGACAAAAATCAAAACAAAACAAGCAAAGAGGAAAGTGAGTGTAGGATACAACGACAGAATATCTAGGTTAAAAGAAATACCACAAAACTTAGTCCACAGCCAGAGAAAGCCAAGCTGGCGGTGCTTGCCTGTAGTCCCAGCACTTGGAGAGGCAGAGGCAGCAGGATGACAAGCTTGAGCCTTGCTGGGGCAACACAGTGACTTTTGTCTTAAAACAACAACGACAACAAAAAACAAAGAGAAAAAAATGCTTGGGATGTAGCTCAGTGAAAAGGCCCTGGGTTCAATCCCCAGTACAAGAATTACAAGAAAAAGCCAGACAAAACAAATCTGAAGACTGTTTCTATTACTTTTGAAGTTGGCTAAGGAATGCAAAGGGACTTGCTCTTCTTTAGGTCCAGATAACTGTGAATGCCCCCTTGTAATACGAAGAGAAACAAATAGCTGGTGACCTGTGCATGGTGACAAAAGCTGCTGCATAGGTTATTCAAAATTAAGTTACCTAAAACCTAAAAAAGCCTCTGGGGAACAACACCAACAACAAAAAACATTGTCACAAACTTGTTACAGGTGAGACTTCTTACAGATAAAACAAACTTCAAAAATGTTCAGTGACGATAGCCATGAGCTAACCACAGAACAGCTAAAATAAAGACTGGCAATAATAAATGTTGGCAAGTCAGTACAGCAACGTAAAACACCTTTACATGATTGTGGGAATGCAAAATGGAAGGGACACTTCAGAAACTGACTCTTTTCTTTTTGCAGTACCAAATTAAACCCAGGGTTTCCTCCAGACTAGCCCAATGCTCTACCCTGCATCCTGTACTTCCTTAACATTTTAAGGAGCATTTACATTATGGTTCAGTAATTGTACTCCCAAGAGAAAAGAAACCATGTATCTGTCCACCGATACCTGTGTGAAGACATGCTCCCAGCAGCTTTAGTCATAATAACTAAAAACTGGAACTAAAAACTTAGTGTCCATTCAGAGAATGGATAAATAGACTGCAGTATATTCACACAATGTAATGAACTACTACTCAAAGAAAAAAATAGCACTGGCACATACAAACTGCTGGTCACAGAAATCAGATCAATGTTTTTTTTTTTTTTTTTGGTCAGGAAATGGAGTTCAGAAACTAATTTTGAAAGAATCTATACAAATTATATGGGTTGGCTGGGCCTGATGGTGCAGGTCTATAATCCCAGCACTTTAGCTGAGATGGGAATTCCACAAGTTCAAGCCTAGCCTGAACAACTTAGCAACTTAGTGAGACCTTGTCTCAAATAAACAAAAAGGGGCTGAGGCTGTAGCTCAGTGTGAAGGCCCTGGGTTCAATTCTTGGTGTTGTACACACAACACAAACACACACTCTGAGCTGATAGGTTGTATACCAATAGAGTATGAGATATAAAAGGTTGTGTGACTTTGTCAAAACTTATCAAATCATATCATTAAGAGCTGAGAACTTCACTGTAAGTTATCTCTCAATTAGAAAAATTTAAATTACCTCAGTAATGATTAACTTATGGCTGTAAGTACCATTTACTAAAAGAAAATAAATCTTTTAGATTTGACATTTTTAGGGAACAAGATTTGTAACATACTTTAAATGACCTAACAACATATTCTTGAACTTGCAAAGGTCTTGGCAGGCATTATTAAGATTTTTCTCAAAAAGCAACCATTTTTAAATGTTTTTACAAAAACTGACGCCTAAGGACTAGAACTACAAATTTATATGTCATTTAACATGAAAGTGCGATCTTGACCTATACAAGGAGCATGAAGGATCATTAATGTTCCAGCCAAATTTTGTTGTCTTAACAGAATTGTACTTTCAATCATTAAGGTGGTAAA
Source organism: Ctenodactylus gundi (assembly GCA_004027205.1). Lineage (NCBI taxonomy): Eukaryota > Metazoa > Chordata > Mammalia > Rodentia > Ctenodactylidae > Ctenodactylus > Ctenodactylus gundi. The sequence goes on along the minus strand of PVKB01001172.1, from coordinate 471,115 downwards.
GTCAGTGCAGAGCTTGTAAAGGCTGAGTGAATCGTAGGTAAAGGGCTTTGCAATCTGGAGCAAACACACAGTCAAGGCATCACTGTCATGGATGCACATTTAGGTCACAAAGATGAAAATCCTAAATTGTGAATAGTAACAAAAATCAAAATACCTACTAAGGTGAGGCTGTGAAAAATGGGATGAAGGAAAGAGTACATTCAGACTTGGGATCATTTAACAAATCAAAGGACACCGATAAACTCTCCATTTGAAACTTTTAAACTTACTTGATTACTGTAGGCAGTGAATCAAGTCTAGTCTCTGGACTCCAAGCTATGCCATCGACCCTAACTCCATGGTGAAAAGTTCGCAGTGTTTTGTACTGAATTCCATCAATGTCTGCTGCTTCTTCCTAGGCATTCACAGTAAATGTTTTAATAAGTTATGAGAACAAACAACATATTATTATAAACTGCATTACAGTGAAGAATTTATTGGTTCTCTAGGTCTCACAAAATAAACAACTAAGCTAAATCCAAAAAGTAAACACACTGTATATCTTACTTCTAATCATAAACACTTTCTGTAACACATTCAAGAAGTATGGGAAGTATAGGATGCTCTAAGATATAAGATACTACAAGTAACTCATCTGTGGCATCACAATCCAGGAACATGAATATGCAACCAATGCTACGAGTAATACATTCTTCATATTATAGTCAGTGAACAGTGAATATGCAACTAAGTTCACTCCGTCTTGGATATTTGATTCTGGGTATTAATCATTAACAAAGTCAGTTCATTTCTCTAGTTTTGTCCTATCAGAAATATCCTCACAGGAAGGTGAGAAAACGATGAATTTTGAAATAAGGTAAGCCACCTAACTTTGGCAGTGTAGACAATAATCTGAACTCTCCCACTAGAAAATAATGGAAAGTGTAAATTAAGAGAAGCAACGGATTATGATGGCATGCAGCTGTTAGAAGGTCATTTGCCTATATCTGATGACTTAAAATTTCAGTTTGCAAGGGACACAAGACAACTCTCAAGCTGTACACAAAGAAGGTTCTCAGATTAGATTAGACATTTCTACAAAAATCCAAACACATTAAGGGGAGGAAGTTGGGGGAGAAAAAAAGAAAAGGAAAGAAAAACAAAAAACAACTCTGCCTGTGCAAATGTCTATCAGAGACAAAGGCTCCTAAGGAAAAAAAGCAGCTTGTGGTTAGTTTCAACCATTTGTGCAACCTAGTGTGAGCCTGGAGCTTTAGTTCACATTAACTTGGCAGTCTGCAAAATGATTACAAACTCATCAAAGTGGTGGTAGATTAGCAGTGGCTTCAAGCACCAGATGGAACAAAGGCAGTTTATCTCTAGATGAACTAACTCCTGCTATCCAGACTTCAGAAAGTGCCCATAGATACAGTTCAGTCAAACTTGAGCTTGTATACATATACTCTGCATGTGAAATAAAGCACTGTGAACAAAAACAAAACAGAAGATTCAAAGCTATAAAGACATCAGATTTTTAAAAAGTCATTTGATGTTACAGGTTAATATTCAAAGTACATAAGAAACTCAAGTCAACAGCAAGAAAACAAGAAACTTGATTAAAAAATGGACAAAGGGGTTGTGTGTGGTGGTATAGCTATTCAGGAGGCTGAGGCAGGAGGACTACAAGTTTGAGGTCATTCTGGGCAACTTGGCAAGACCCTGTCTCAAAAGAAAATGTCTGACGATGTAGCTTAGTGGTAGTGTGCTTCCCCAGCATGGGCATGCCTCTGGGTTTCAATGCCAAGTCTCTCTCTCTCTCTCTCTCTCTCTCTCTCTCTCTCTCTCTCTCTCTCTCTCCTGTACACGCATGTGGAAGAAAAAGGAAAAAATTGGCCAAGAGGCATATGAAAAAAAATGCTCAACATCACCAAACATTAGGGAAATGCAAGTTAAAATCACAATGAGAGAGCACCTCAAACCTAAATTGTTATTACCAAAAAGATGAGATACTAAATGTTGCCAAGAAGCTAAGCAAAGGGAACACTTGGACCTTGCTGGCAGGAATGTAAGTAAATTGGTACAATCATTATAGAAAACCAGTGTAGAGGTTTCTGTAAATGTTAAAGATAGAACTATAATATGGACCAGCAGTCTCACCACTGGATATATACCCAAAGAAACTGAAGTCAGTTTGTTGAAGAGGTATTTACACTTCTATGTTTGTTCCACCATTACTCACAATAGCCCAGGTCAACCTAAGTGCCCTCAATGGATGAAGAAAATGTGACATATATTAAAAATGGACTACTACTGAGCCTTGAGAAAACAAATCCCATCCCTTTCATCTGTGAGAACATGGATGAATGGCAAGCACATCATGCTCAGGAACATCAGCCAAACACAGAGACAAGGAGCACATGATTTCATTTATATGCGGAATCTTAAAAAAGTCAAACTCAGAAATCGAGTGCCATGACGGTTACCATTAACAGGAAAAGAAGGGGACGTGGAGATGTTGGCCAAATGGTACAAAATACCAATTAGACAGAGAAATAAATTTCTGAGAAATTGGTACAGAATGGTAATGACTAATAATGGATTATATTATTTATGTTAGCATATAAATCATACATTTTATATTATATGACATAATAGCTATTGTAAAGTGGCAATGAGAAAATTTCAAATGTCTCACCATATAAAAATGAGGCGACCAACTTAACTACCTCAATTTAACTATTCTGCATAATATACATATATAAAATCACCTTTTATTTAATAATATATACATGTGCTTTAATGCGAAAAATAAAATTTCTAGAGATGAAGTTACCACACTTGAAATTACAAAAATCAATGCTTAGGTACAGCTGGAAGAGAATTTAAAAACTGCTCAAAATTCAGGGAGGAGACAACAAATAGTTTAGAGGCAGCACTTAATGAGAAGTTTCTTCATTTAATCTGGACTGAGGGGGAGAGAATAGAAGAAATGGAGGAAGAGGTAGGATTTGAAGAGATAATGCATCTTCATACCAGATGGCATGCATCAATGGCCACACTTTGAGAGGACAATAAATCCCAGGCAGCTAAAATGAAAACAAATCAACAGCTATAGTGTATGTAGTAGAACTTCAGAAAATATACACCTGTACATATATATAAGTCTACCTGTGGAAACAGGGATAGGAGACATGGAACGTAGCAACTTAAGCAGTAAAAGCAAGTCCAAACACTAGTACGCAACAACCAACTTCTCAGCAGAAACAGGAAGACAGTGCAATCAGTATTTTCAAACTGCCGAGAAAAAAAAAAAAAAAAAACAGATACGAGTCTGATTCTCAAGAATGTGGCTATATTAGATACTTATTCAGGAAACAAAAGCCAAGAAGACTCCCGAAGGGATTCCAGTATACAGTAGGGTTTGACTGGAAAACTCTGGTGTAAGGACCTAATCTGATCATGGCCTGCTTCTGTATAGCTCATCAGCTTAGAATCATTTTTATTCTTCAGGGGTTGTAAGAAACAAAACCAACCAACCAGGAAAACAAAACAAAACAAAACAAAAAATTAAAACAACAGCAACAAAAATATGCAAGAGACCTTAAGTACTTAACAAAGCATAAAATATTCACTATTAAAGAAAAAGTCTGCTCTTAAGGTAAACAATGTGCTTTCTGATGAAAATCAACTATAAAATGGTGATGAGAAAATTTCAAATATCTCACCCCAAAAAATGATGATGACTTGAGATATAAGAAAAACAAATGAAAAGCAAACACATAGGTAAATATAAGTAAATATTCTTTATATAAAAGAATAAAACCCAATTTTTATGTTAAAACAAATATTAAAATGAGAGAAGGAAAATATTGGACAATTGTAAATCTGGAGCAGTTAACAGTCATGTTAAAGGTCCTTGCCTTCACGACAGAGATAAAGATGCTGACTTTGGGCTCAAATGTCTTTAGTAACCATTAAAAAAACAGAATAGCATATAAAACTTCCAAACAAGGAGGAAAAAAATGAAGCGAGGAATACAAACATAAGTGAAAGCATGGTAAGAACATTCATATTGGCAATGTCTTTTATGCTAGAAAACTATAAGTGACCCAAATATCCAATGTATCAATGGATACGTAAGTTGTGGGATAGTAACATTACTGCAGAGCAGTGAAAATGAACAAAGTCCAACATGGAGGGACGTGACACATGCACTGACTGGCAGCAGCAGAGTATAGAGGCACAAGGGGGCAACACTGATAAAAATTTTAAAATGTGAAAAACGTGTTTGGTTTTGAATATTTACATATAATTGTAATGCTATAAATAAAAAAATGAATTACAGACCCAAAACTTCAGACCTCTTGCTGGTGAGTTAGAAAGAGAAAGGAGCCCAGGGGTTTTCAAAAGAATTGCTAAGTTCTTATTTTTCAGCTGTGGTAATAGGTATACAGAAATTAACTTTATTATTTTTCCTCATACCTGATGTAGATTATACATATTTTAATGCAAGCCTTTATTAAGCATATGCATGTGTTTTTCCTTACATAATTCATCTATACTTTGAAATGAGCCGAATTTCAAGTGAACTTAAGAGTTAACTGCAAAAAAATTTTCCACAAGTGAAAGAACAGAAATACACTTATCAAGGAAAGAAAAACACTGTAAATTCTACTGCTTCACAATTTGTGTAAGAGCTGTACAACAGCTAATGGCCACAAATGCTAAGGCTGCTGCCACTGAGCAACTTCAAAATAAACTCAGCGCCCTAATCACAGCTAACTTTGTAATGTGGGTTGCATCTGCTTTTCCAGTTACCAAATCAATCTTCTAAAGTGGAGTTCTTATATTAAAAGGCACACTATTTTGCTACTGTTAATAATAGTGGCAAGAATCAGCTCCTATAGTTGTTACACAACTTAAATGTGGATTTATTGGGTGGCCATAGGGATAACAAAAAACTACCAGTGAAACCTTTTTTTTTTTTTTTTTTCCTGGCAGCACTGTCTGTCATCAAGCCAACAAAAAGGGTACAGCGTGTGTGTGGTATAGGCAGAGATGAATGTTATTCTGTACTTAGTGTGGGGTGTAGGCGGTATTGTATAGGCAGGGAATTAAGACACTTCGGAAAACTTGCTATAATAGAAATAATTACTTTAAGGCTCCAGCAGTTTGAGGTTGAGGAACAATTCGGTTGATGGAAGAACAACTCTAAGGACTTGAAACTGGCAGGCTTTGTCACCACACCCACTGAAGGCCAAAAACACTGAAGGCAGAATTTCACTTAAAGAAGACTATGAAGTTTATCTAGTCCAGTTCTTTTCTTTAGTGCTTTAATCTGTAGTAGAACATCAGAAAAGCAGTTTGCATAAACTGTCTCTGAATGTTTCTAATGACAGGAAAGTAGCTACCTCTTTGGGGATCTGAAAAATTCTTTTCATTAAGCCAAACTCTGCTTTCTTATCAATTCTATCCATTGCTCCTTTTGTCTCTAGCACCAAACAGAACAGGTCTAATTTAGCAACGGCAAACAGCTCACTATTGCTGATCTCTACTTGGTGAACACGCTCAAACAAGCAGATGCAGTACTGCTCTTAAAGTACTATAAGTAATAATTGCAAAACAAAGGTGACAACATAATATCCATTCTGATCCCAGTATAACAGTTGACATGACAGTCATGAACATTTCAATACTTCTCTGATATTTGTCTTCAAAGGTGTTAACTTCTTTAAGTCACAGGACTGCTAAGAACTAAATATAAATACTGTCAGTTTACACAGGAAGATATAGAAATAACTGCAAATAAGGTAGCCACTAGCCCAGGGCACCTGAAGTGTGAAATGTATACACTTCATACGTATCAATCAGAAATGTACACATAATTTGAAATATATACAGTCTATTAAATATACACCAAGCTTCCAAAGATTTACTCTGGAAAGAATATAAAATACAGCACTAATTTTTATACTGATTAGAATATTTCAGCTATTATATGAAATTATGTTCTTAAATTTAGTTTTACCTACTTTTAAATTTTTATTTAAATTTAAATTTGTCACTTGTGCTATATTTCTCCTGGACACCATTTACTACCTTTGGCAGTCCAGTCATTGCACTTACTTATGAACATTCAGGTGACTAAAAATTTCAAAGCCGCAATTCTCCCTTTCAGCTTTAACAGTCTAAGGCCTTATATTCATCTTTATTACATTTTAGCTTACTCAAGTTGACTCAAAATTCTTTCAAACAAACGTGTGAATCTGAGCACAGGCTGGCACACAACAGGTGCTCAATAAATACTTCTTAAAGGAAGACCGTTATCCAAAGCATTAAGGTATCCTTCATTTTATGTTCTATATAAAATCCATGTTCAAATCCTTGCTTAAAATCCATGTTCTCATTCAGGTCCAATTGAAGACCTCAGTTCACTAGTAAATTTCCTTTGAATACAAATAGAGACTTTCATGCATCTTTTGTCCTTTATACAGAGATTCTGTTTTCTTACTGAATTGTCTTATCCTTAAATATCTCCTCAGGGTAATCTTCAGTTATTTAGCTTTGTGGAATCCTGTATGTACTTAATGAATATTTGAAAAATGCACAACAGTAACTGACAGTACCACCGTTCAGTTCTTATTTCCATCATATCCAAAAGGACAAGAGATTCTAAAAACTCTTGTGTTAAAATTCAAATATTCTATAACGACATCATTTTCCTAATAGACCTCCAATTTGATTATCCAATAGAAAGCTGAGAACTTTTCAACTCTATTTAAATCAGTTTAATTTTCCCTAAAGACAAGAGGTACAAAATGGGATGGTATGATACTTGAAGGTTCTAGGATGAAAGAATAAGAAAGTTTAACAGTGAGTAACTATATAAGGAAGACAATTTATTCTGAATTCCCAAGAGAAAACTAATAGAACTTAACTCTTTGAAACTAAACCACCTGTCTAAATAGAAGTAAAGTAACAGGAGTTCCAGAATGGAATCTAGATCTCCACGTCCTACTTATGCAAATCCTTCAACTTTGAAGAACTTCACAAGGACAGTCTGGTTTCCTGTATCTCTACTGCCTGTTGGAGACTGTAATTTGTGTTCACTAACTGCTGAAATAGTAGGAAGGGGTGTGGGGATGGGTGATGAGATGGGTAGTGGAAGTAGGATTGAGATGTGGTTTGTGTACATACCAATGCCCCAAGCTGATTTTAACTATTATGTATTGTAGACACATACTGAGAAAGATAATAATTGTGGACAAAAAGGACATGATAAACCAAAACCAATGTAGTTCTTTGCTTACGTAACTGTGAGATAAGACTTAAAATGTCCAATTCCCAGGTCTGAGAGTCAGTTAAGACAAAGCACGTCACCATAAACCATAATGAAATGACACAAATGTTTTCACTACTTTTTTCCCTCATTTTCCTTCTCTCCTTCTGCAATTCATTCTCTTTGCCTTTCTTCTCTCTTGATTTGTTCTTGCTTCTCAACTTTCTCCCTCAACCTTTCCTAGTTCATCACAAACTAGATATAAGCATTTTATTAGAATATTTGAATGTAATTCTACATGCGTATCTATTAATTTAAAAATTTAGCAACTTAGAAAGTTTTACCTATAGTAGACTGCTTTATTCTTATGTAGATTAGTAATCTACAGAAGAAAAATGGCTTCTTCTCAAGTCTTTTTCAAGAATATATTATTTACTTTAGTCATCACTTTATGATTCTAATCTGGCAGGGCAGGCCATGGTTCACTGTAACCTAAAAGCTCTACATAGAGAGACAATGGAGGGTAACTTACCAGCTCTAATGTTCTACTCAGAAACAACAAACTAAAATCTAACCTTGCCTTAGCAAAAATACAAATACATCCAATTGTGTAAATTTTGTATACTTAGTATACTATAAATGCTAACTTGCATTCTGATGTCAAAATTATCTCCTGAGTAAAAGAGCAAAGCATATTCATAGTATCACTTCAATGAGGTATTGTAAATCTTTGCTAAATTAACTTATCAATTAAAATTTGAGCAATACAGTTCTATTTACAGTATTTTCTTATGGAAGGGCTAACTACAAATAGCAGCAGATTAAATCTTTACTGTTCAATCTTTCTTACGTAGACTAGCTTTCCTGTTGGAAATATGGCATGCTCTCACCATGAAGCAATATTACTCTGGTGATTAAATCTGGGTCTGCAACTTTCACTATTGCCCATATCAATGACAACTAAAATATACTAAGGGTTACATCATGCCAGATGTCTTGTAGGAGGTTTACACATATAGACTCATTACAACGTCATGACACCTCACTGAGTATTTTTATTTTTTTTCTTTTTGAGACAGGGTCTCACTTTGTATTCCGGGCTACTTCTGAATTCACTATGTAGCCCAGACTGGCCTTGAACTCATGGCAATCCTCCTGCCTCAGCCTTCCAAGTGCTGGGATTACAGGTATGTGCCACCATGCTCAGTTTATGTGGTGCTGGAGAACTGAGCTCAGGTAAGTGCTTGCGTAGCGCTTGCCAGGCAAGCCCTGTAACTGCTGAGCTAGTCTTTCAGCCTCTATTTTCTTCATATTTGTAGAAAAGTACCTGCTCAAAGTTGTACAGTTATTAAGAGGCTGCTTCTTTTTTGTAGAATTTCAATATTATCTATTTCTTATGGTAAGCAGAAGAAAAATTGTAATTAATTGGATCTATTAGTTTTTCCTGTATATACCACTGTTCAATTACTCATAGACTTCAATTACCGGAACATTCCATTACTAATAATGAGGTCAAAAAGAAGCTGACTCACACTCCTCATTCTTACCATCTATGTAATGTTTGCACAAATCTCAAGCATGTATTATTGAGAACATCATTCTCTTGGTATTCATATCATTTCTTTTGTTAACATGCAAACTTTCCTACTTTAGCTTTGGATTGTGTAATCATTAGTCAAGTATCGTCACTGTTACTCACTGCAATTTTGTAGACTAACCTGAAATGTACAAATGCCAATAACCACATAATTATTGCCACCGTATGCGATCAGATTTCCTGAATCCCCACTCTCAAAGGGATTGAATTCTACCACATGCACAAAATCTTCACAATCCACAGTGTAGGCAGCATTTTTTGTGGCATTTTGCTTCATCTTGTATGTCAAACTTGAGCAGTTCTAAGAATAAAAGAGTCTTCCACTGGAGAATGACACGAAACTGTGGATTACAACACAGGTAAAATTAGCAATGATTATCATTAGTCATTTAACAAACGAATCAAAATAAATTTGGGCAACGCAATGTCACAGATAGCTCAAAATAAACACCTAAAGTTTCTATTTAGGGTCAAAAGCTGCATAAAAATTCAGTCTCGTTACTAACAGTTCAGCACCCGCACCATAGCTTTCCTCTTTCCACATTTATGACACCCACAAACAACACAAAATTCTGTTCAGATCAATTAAACAAAATAATGAGATCTTAAAGGATCATCTTAAATACATTCATAAAATTAATAGTACATAACATTTATGGAGCATAATTTGTATCTACTGATATTATCATACCATATATTTTGCACTACTTGAAACACAGGCACTACCTGTGGTCTGTTCCCATTTTATTAAGAAATTGAAGCTCTAATTTAAAATGTTACTTTTCCAAGCTCATTAAGTAAAGTCAGATTTGAAAAACGTTGTTACAGGTTAGATATTAGTGCTGGGGGAAAAAACCAGTCTCCTACGTTGAAAGGGGTCACAATCTATGGACAGTGTGGCTCTGCATAAGTGCCATATGCAGGTACAAAACATAGGATCTGGACGAAGGAATGACCCCATGTAGTAAATAATAATATTTACAAAGACAGGCACAAAATCGTAACTAAATTGTCAGCCCCTAAAATGGACTGTGGGAGCAGTATTCCCACATAAGAATTATGAATTTTAGAGTTATTTTAATTAGACGACCATTGTTGTCCTGGAAAGAGTTGGACTCAGTCACAAGCACATCAAGTATCTGATGTGTAGCTACTGAACAGGTTAGTCACACGTTAGAAAGCCGATAGACAAGTGACTTTACTGATTGCGAAATCAGGTCTGGACACTTTCAAGGTGACCAGTAGATGAGACACTCACTGCGGCAGAGTGGGCAAGAGATGTGAGACTTGGCGACAGCCCCTCACTTATCGATCACTAAAGCCTCAGTCGCTGCATCCGCAGGGCCGAATTGTACACAGCCCGCTGGATTTGTCCCTCTAAAACTGGAAGGGCAGACGAGAAAAGTAACAGAAGTCCCAATAACAGAAGTCCCTGAAATGCGCCCGATCTCTCACACGGAGCGAGATGCGCCCCACGATAACCCGCTCCCACTTCCCTGAACCCGAGGTCAAAGGGAAGAACTCCCGGGGGTAGGGCTGGGGAATGGGGCGACCGGCACAAAAAAGACAAGACCCCTTGGACGCCTCGCGAGATACGCACCAGACAAAACGAGAAACACTCAAGGTGGTCTCCGCCGCGGGACTGTGCGGCGCGCGTCGGCTCTACTTCCGGGTTGAAGGGCAAGCTCCGTGATTGGCTAACGGAGCCTCCCGCGATATTTGAATGTAATCCGCGGCTACTGCCTCAGAAGTCAAACAAGCAGCTCGGCGGGACCCTTACTTGGTGTGGCCTGCGCTGCCTTGGCCTTGTCTGAGCCAGGTGAGTCTTGCCTCTTCCTCGTCTACCTGTTGCATTTTAACTATTGATTAAAGCTGCGGCTTGTGGGAGCGTGTCGGTCACGGACCGTCTCGGGTGGTACTTTTTCAGTGGACCTGCGGCTGGCGCCTGGTTGGGTCTGGGGCATTGGACAGCGGTCACAGAATCTTGAGATGGTTCTAGAAGGTCCTTAGGGATTGTCTGAGGATTGGAAGACGGAGGCGCATAGAGTTCTGCTGAGAATCCTTGAGACCGGCAGGATATTAGCGTTCTGAGTGCGGACCTTAGCTCCCCAGTATGCCCTCCTAAGGAACATTTAGGACCAGCATACTGACAGTAACAGCATTGACTCGCACTTTTATTGAGCGCCTACTAAGTACCCGGCATTAAGATGGTTTTGTACGTGTTTCACTAACGTGTCATTGTTCTGTTAGAAATTATCAGCCAGGTGTGGTGGCTCACTTCTGTCATCCCAGTCCTCTGGGAGGCTGAAGCAGGGGGATCACAAGTTCTCGCCTAGCCTGGCCAGTGACTTAGTGAAATTAAATGGAGAGCGGTAGGTGTGGTCTCAGTGCAAAAGTCTTGAATTCATTCCCCAGTTCTGAAAAAAAAAATTCCTCTTTCTATAGATGAAGAAATTAATGTTTACTGAGCTTTTAAATACCAAGGGATTTAAAGCCTAGAGAGACGCTGGATGTGAAACTTGCTCTGACTCGAAACTGTAGTTCTTTCAGTTTACGCTGCCTTCCCGTGAAAATTTCTTGTCTCATATCTTTGCTTTAGTTCTACTTTTTTTTTTTTTTTTTTTTTTTTTTTTTTTTTTTTTTTTTTTTTTTTTTTTTTTTTTTTTTTTTTTTTTTTTTTTTTTTTTTTTTTTTTTTTTTTTTTTTTGCCAAGTTTTGATCCCAAACCGGAGTATCTTTCTTGGAACTGTGGAGCCATTAACAACACGAAGTGTAGTTTAGCAGTGAAGGAGACTTTTATTGTTTGCCACAAGTAGAAGGAGGAGATAAACTCAAAAATCAACTTCTTAACCCTGTGGACCTGTAGGTTATAGATAGAGTGAAAGAAATGAGAGAGAGGAGAGGCTATAAAAAAAGAGGAATGGGCAGAGATTTTTGGGGAGTTTGGGCATAAGCATATGCTTTTGCTCCTTTGGTGATTCTTTCCTGTTGTCATGGTAATTGTTCCTGGGGTGTGTGTCAGTTACCATGCAGATGGGAGTGTAATATGATTAAAACTTGTTTGGTGGTCACTTTGGCAGCTCTCCTAGATTTAGCCAGTTTCAGCCAGCTCACTTGAAGTGGACTGTGGTCTACAGTTGTCCTATCCTCTATCCTCAAAAATAAAACAAAATTAGCATGGGGTAGAAATTCAGTTAGGTCATCTCAGTAGGGCAAGATTAAAAGCCTTGGAATCCACTTTTTAAAAACAAGTGTTTTATTACAGCTGCTGCTTTCTCCTGCTGCATTTTTTTTATAGCGCAGCCTGCCATTGAGAGTACTTGCATCTTCAGTGTCCCACAACTCCTTACATTTGGCTATAAGGTAAGTGGGTGATAATTGTATGGGTAGTAATATTTCCGTGCCTCTCCTCAGACAGCCAGGCATAGAACTGATTGCCTGAGCTCACACAGCCACTGTCAGTGCTGCTAGAGGAACTAGGACTGGACTAGAATTTTGCAGACCACCTGTACTTCCAGTTTTTGTGTAACCACTCCTGAGCTAGGCATGTACGTTTCAATTTAAACAAATAGCTGGAGGCAAAATGAAAGAAGAATATTATGTGATGTGAAAACTATATAAAAGACATTTTATTTGAGCACAGCTATGTTTATGTGCTGTTCCACACTATTTGCCATGCTTCAGGTCAAGTTGAGTAGTTATGACACAGGCTGTATACCGTGTGTGTCTCAAATAATTACCATTTGTCCATTTCTAAAAAGTTTACTGATCATAGATGAAACTCTTGTGTTTTTTTAAATTTCTAATAGTAATGCTCTTTCTTTCTTTCTTCCTTCCTTCCATCCTTCCTTCCTTCCGTCCTTCCTTCTTTTCTTTCTTTCTTTCTTTTGTATTAAAGATTGAACTCAGAGCATTTGCTCTGAGCTAAGTCCTCAACCCTTTTTGCTGTTTATTTGAGACAGCATTTTGCTAGGTTGTTCAAGCTGAACTCACACTTGTGATTCTTCTGCTTCAGTTTCCCAAAGTCCAGGATCACAGGCCTGTGCCATAGGGCCCAGCTTCCTTTTTCAATTTTAAGTGAAAACGTCTTAGAATCTCATAATACATCATAAGAGAACTTCTTTGTGTGTATGCGTATAGTAAGTACTGCCCTAAAAGCTTTGCTGGTATCTGTCCTATACTCATCACAAAACCTGAAAACATAGGAATTATTTTCTCTTTTAATACAAGGAAACTGAGACAGGGACAAGTAATCTGATTAGGCTCATATCTTATAATGATACGTGGGGAAACCAGAATTTTTCATTTTTAGCACTTAGCTCAAAGTATCTTTACATAATATCAGTAAGTAATCTACTGCTAAAAATATCTCAAGGTATTAATCATATCCCTGAGGCTAATATTATATTTTATTTCTTTTTTCTTGAAAGATGAGAGTGATATTTGGGGATATAACCCAACCATTTAGGGGAATTAGTATTTTTTAAAATTGAGCCAGACCTTGTGGTACAGGCCTTTATTTTCTATTTATTCATTTATTTTCCACAGAAGGGCTGCTATGCCCAGCCCATATAGTGCTGGAGAATCCAACCCAGGGCCCTGCACTTGCCAAGCAAGTGCTCTTCGCCACTGAGATACACTTCCAGACCCCAAATTAGTATTTTTCTATTATATCTTTAAATTTTATCACAGGTTATATCCATAATTTACTATTTTTTGAAGGGCATCATGCCTCTCTTCCTCATCATAGAAACCTAAGACGCCTTGTAGGCATTTGACTCCTTTCATGCTACATGAAAGCGGAAGCAAAGGATAACAGAAGGAGAAGGAGTGAGCAAGGGGACATGTGTGGGACGTACCATATGGACATGTGAATGAGTATGTTGGAGACACTAGTAGTTAAAATGGGAAGGAACTTTCAGCAGGCGTTTTTGTAAATGCAGAAGAATTTGCCACCTTGTGTAGGCATGGGCACACAAAACATGAGGACTACAACAGATAGATTACTTTTAAAAGACTTATTTGTGGAAATTAAGAAATATAGTGATATAAGAGTCCAGGTGATGATTTTGGAAATCTTGTGTTTACCTCCTGCCAGTAATTACCTGATATAATCTATAGTAGCAAAAGGATATTAAACACCATAAGTAAAAGTATGAGGCATATGGGGCAAGTTTCAAGGGAGACCATGCACAGACTTCTTCAGGTCCAGTCCTGGTAGAGTCACAGAGGACATGCTTAATTTCTTCAGCAACGAGTGGGGACAGCCCATGTGAAGTGTTGTCTCCCAGGCAAGCTGTTTAGAGACTCAGGGCTAAGGTTTTTATTTGGAGGACGAACACACAGGCATGCTATGTCTGGCATGTACCAAAATTCCAGACTCTAAAGGAAATCAAACATAAACTGTATTGTTTGTATAGTTTCATGAAGCCACTCTTACTGGAAACCCTCCAGAATGTGAGTTTATAGAGTCTAGCTTCAAAGAATGTCTGTTAAGTCTTCTGCACAAACCTTCTAAGGACCGTGTTTAGACTTCCCATCATGCCATCTCATCACATCTTATGGGTCAAGTCAAATCACAAGACTGGCCCAGATTCAAAGGGTTGGAAAAATAGATCACCTTGGGGGCAAGATAGAGATGGAAAGAAATTAGCTTTTTAAAACAGTTTTTAAAATTATGGTCTACTATATAGTTTACCATCCATTCCAAAACAAATATTTCAAAAATCCAGCTTTAACTAGTTAGGTCTTTGTCTATCATTATAAGTTTGTAGAATTTGCATGTCTGCTTTGTGTGAAGTTTCAGAATTGAAGGTTGATTTTTGTTATTTCAAAACATTTGGCTTAAGAAAACTAAGTTGGAGTAAAATATGGTTGTGTACAAATTGTATTACTTTGCTTTCCTAAATTTAATTAAATGCACTCTTGGCAAATATGAAATGACCTCTTGTTTACTACTTGTTTTTTTCCAGCTGTGCTTGCTTACACATTACTTGTTAATATCCAGTTAAAATGCACTTTAACTTTGTATTTAGTTGTACTTTAAGAAAATGGCTGTCCTTAATCAGAAGTCTGTCTGGGATATGATTAAAGACTTTAGAAAGAATTGGCGCGCTTTTTGTAACTCTGAAAGGACTACCGTGTGTGGTGCAGACTCCATGCTTTTGACCTTGCAGCTTTCCATGGCAGAGAACAACAAACAGGTTAGTAAACTATATTTTGTTCAAATTTTTTAAAATCAAATTTTGATTGCCGCCTATTTGAATGAACTTAAGCTGAAACACATTATTTTTCTTCCAATATTTGCCTTCGTATATTTTCCAGAGTGCCTCTTCATACCAATATTTGCATATTGTAATTGCATTTGAAATGATTCATTTAGAAATTAGGGCTTTCATATGTACAAGTGAACTGGTACATGTGCATTTAATGTTTTATGAGAAGCCTTAAGAGAAACTTAGAACTATTATGATTATTATGGTTAAGTTTATTCTCATTTTATAAGTGTTCCTTTGATCCCTAGAAGAAGTTCCTGGATGACACATATAATTTTTATTTACATGTATCATGACTTATTTTATTTCTAGTTTCAGACTCTGTGGTGTTGTTTAATTATTCCTAAATAGGGCTATGTATCAGAATCATGTGGAAGGATTTTTTAAAAAATACAGGATTTTTGCTCTAATCCTGGAAATTGTGATTATCCTAATCAGCACTGACACTCCAGAAACCGCCTTTTATAAATTTTTCCAATGTTGGGCAAGACATGTAGTTCAGTGGTAGAGCACTTGCCTGGCATGTTTGAGGCCTCCCCAAGTTCTCTTAGCACTGCACAAGGAAACAAACAGAGCAGATCTTTTTTCCCAACTCTTTCGTAGGTAGCTTAAGCCAAATTAGCTCAGGAGCTAGAGGTACTGAGGAGAGAGAAGGATGAGTGCACACTAGAGTCGCATGAAAAGTCTTAATTTTAGATAGATTTTTAGATAATGAAGGGAATAGCTTAGAGGAAAGATGAAGGAATGGGAATGCAAGTTCAGAATAAGGATCCAGAGCTATCAAAGTCATGGTTTGAAGTTGGCAAAGATCTTGGCGTAAGTAGATGAGAGGTTTTTTGAAGGGTAGAATTAATTTTGTTGAGTAATTAGTTGGATTAGATAAAGATGTTCTGATGAAATGTTAATCTTACATGTCAGTGGTTTCCAGAATTTTATTTTCATACACCAGTAAAAGTTTTTAAAAAACCCATTTCCCTCCCTTAACCTGTTTCCCTCTTTTTATACCCTCAAAATCCCTTCCCATCTCCAAGCACTTTATTTCTGTTTTCTACTTTTTCTCATATGTTAGGTTCTTTTAGTTACTTATATTTTGAAATCTCACATAAGAAATACCGTGCAATACTTCATCTTTTGTGTTTGGCTTATTTCACTAAGAATTATTGCTCATTGGGTCTTTGATTTTTCTTTTAGTTTTTTATGTATTCTGTTATTAGTATTAATACTCTGACCGGTAGACAGATAGCAATATTTTTTGCTATTCTGTGGGTTGTCTCTTCAACCTGTTGATTGTTTCCTTTGCTATACAAAAGTTTTTAGTTTGATATAGTCTCATTTGCTAATTCTTGGTGCTAGTTCTATGCAATTGCTGTTTTGTTCATGAAATCTTTTCCTGTCCCCAAGTTTTCTTGTATTTTACATATTTTATTTTCCAGCATGTTCAGTGTTTCTGTGTTGATGTCAGTTCTTTGATCTATTTTGATTTGATTTTAGTATAGGTTAAAAGATAGGGATCTAGATTCAGTCTCTTGCATGTGTATACAGGAAAACTTTTGAAAAAATTCAATATCCACATATGATGAAAACCCTGCAGAAATTAGGGAATAGAAGGACCTTACCTCAAAATAATATTAGTCATTTGTAACAAATTCTTCTGTAGCATTCTCAGTGTGGAAAGACTGAACACATTTGCCCTTAAATCTGTTGCTAGACAAGAATGTCCACTGATACCTCTCCTGTAAAACTTAGTACTTGAAACTTTGACCAGAGCAAGCTGGCAAGAGAAATAAATAATGGGAAAAGACATAGATAAAGAAGAGTTAAAATATCCCTGTTTGCAGTTGACTTGATCTTCTATATAAAGGATCCAAAAAACTCTTATCAAAATTCTTTTAGAACTAATGATTAATTTTGCAAAGTAGCAGTTTATAAAATCAAGTCATAAATTGTCAGCACTTCTATATACTAATGGTGAACTCAATGAGAAATTAAGAAAAATAATCCCATTTGCAATGGCTGCAGAAATATCAAATACTTAGAAATAAACCTTACCAGGAAAGTGAAGGATCTCTGTAGCAAAAATTAAAGAAATCCAAAGAGATTGTTGTTTCTTTTTTCTTATGGAGAAATTCTCTATGGACAATGTAGTCATGAATTGTTTTTTTATTTTCTCCTAGAATTTTAATTATTGTATACAATAAAAGTTTCTTTGCATATTGCATCACCCAAATTACCCTGTTATTTGGTCTGTTTTAAAAAACTGATCTGTAAGTTATTTATGCTTATTTTCAAGATCTCATCAGGTACTGTTGGAAAAGATGATGTAATTTTTTCAATAGTGGTGCACACTTCTTTGTCTGATTGCTAAATTTTATGTATTAATGAATCTTTAGGTCATTTGAAGCTTTCTGGTGTCAAAAGAAAATCTTCCTTAGTCAAATCAAACAGAATCAGGAAGACTGCAAGTCCAGAACTCAGCCTGGGCAACTGGGTGACTTAATGAATGTCTATCTTAAACAGACAATAAAATAAAAATAAATGAAATAAAATTTCTAAAGGGTGTAGGGACATAGCTGAGTGCAAAGGCCTTGGCTTCCATTCTCAGTACTGAAAAAACAAAAATAAAAACAAAAACAGTTCTATTTTGATATGAGGTATCTTGTGTTCTGAGCAAGCTTCCACCCCTTCCAGCCAGGTCCCACCTTCCAACAGTGTACAGTATCCGTAGGTATGTGATTTTTTTTTGTGGGGTATTCCAGACCCAAACCACAGCATTCTGCCCCTGGTCCCCAAACGATTCATGTTTACCTTCTTATGCAAAATGCATTTAGTTGTTCTCTTAAGAGTCTTGACAGTTCCAGCACTGCTAAAAAAGCTTAAGTACAAAGTTTCCTCTAAGACTCAAGGCAAACTATGAGCTCCTGTGAAAACCAAAGAGTTAAGCCCTTTCAACATACAATGGCACAGGGTAAATATTCCCATTACAAAAGAAGAACTATAAGGATAGAAGGCAGTTGACCGAAACAAGTTCTAAACCCCAGCAGAGCAAGAGTTAAATCCTGTAGTTCCATGTCCAGCACCCAGGGTAAACTGGCAGTATGAGCTATGAACTCCAAAGGGCTTGGGTGTCCCCAACCCTGCAGCCACCATCTTCTGTCCTTTGGGCTAACTCTGCTTATAGCCTGCAGCTTTTCTCAGTTGATGATCCATGTTTTGGGCATCTTTAAATTTCCAGGGTCTCCACTGCACCTTAGGCTTTTTTACAACTTCACACACTGGAAATTATTGACAGAGTTAGGAGAGAACTGACAGAGTGGGAAATAATATACCTCAGATAGCACGCTAGTAACTAGAATATACAAGATACTGAAGAACAGCAGACCTCCTTGAATTAAAAAAAAATGGGCAACTGAAATGAATAGATAGTTCTCTGATGAAGAAATTCAAATGGCCACTTCATGATTCCACTCTGTTATTGGTAGGAATACACAAAGCAATGTTTTTAAGTAATTACTAGCTAAATAGTATATATATTACACCTCTACTTGTCTATATGCTAGTCTATATCATTGTGAATTATCGGTACTTAGCAGTTCTATTAATAGAGAAATTTAGTAGGGAGAGAGTAGACTAATATTAGGAGTCAGCTTTAGTTATGAAATAGAAAGTAGAGATGTATTTATGTGATAGAGGAAGGCCTGAGAATACTCTTACTCAAGTCAGAGGATAACAGATACAGAAACGCACTGTAAGTAATACTCAGATGACGTAGGGAAAATTGTACATGAAGTAGGGAGAGTATTGCTTTCAGAACTGCTTAAGGATTTATGGAAAGGAGCTTAGAGAGTTCATCAAAGAGAAAGACTCAGGAACAAACTAATAAGGATACAGGAAGCAAGGGAAGGGTAGGGAGGAAAAGGTACAAAAAACAAAGAAAGGATGAAAAACAAATACTAAGGTAGACTTAAAATAAGGGAACCTAATCAATTGTATGTAAATGAAGAAACTATATCAGGTAAAAGGAAAAAAAAAAGAAAGAAAAAAGGAAAAGAAAAAAGAAATCATACTGACAAAAGAAAGATCAAAATGCAAATTGATCACCAAAGAAAGAAAAGGAGAAAGGAAAAAAAGGAAGAAAGAAAGGGAAGGAAAAGAAAAGAAAAGTCAGTTACATCTCTGTATTTTTTATGTGAAGCAGGTGCTGGGTGCTGGATCTTTTAGTCTAATAGCTTTTTATCCAGTCACTGTTCTTGAGAATTTCAGAACGGCCATGTGTTGTTCCCAGTAGGTCCTGGTCTGTGGTGATGGGGCGGGTCTGAACAAGGCCTCCTAGGAACTCTGGGTCCCCCAGAGAGGGGTGCTCTTTCTGCACAGGTACTGCAGGTCCAGTGGGGATGGAGCAGGTCTTGTAAGCATATTTAAGACATATTTGTTGGGTAATTTTTAAGGATCAATAACTAGTCACCCTGATGTAAATCTCTTGAACTTATTCCTCTTACCTTATCAGTTCACTAACCTTTTCTCAATTCTGTTTCCCCCTAGCTTCTCTTAACTATCCTTCTACTCTTCACTTCTGCAAGTTCAGCTGTTTTTTATGCTCCACATAGAAGTGAGATCTTGTGGTACTTGTCTTTGGCCTGGTTTGCTTCATTAGGATAATGTCCTCCAGGTTCACCCATGTTGTCACATCTGGCTGGATCTTCCTGTTTTTAATGATAGCTGCTAGTTGTCAGTATTTGCTACATTCTCTTTAATTATTCAACTTTTGATGGACACCTAAGTAGGTTCTGTATCTTAGTTATTGTGAATGATATTGCAGGAAGCATGAAAGTTTTGCTGTCTCTTTGGCAATGTAATTGGTTTTTGTGGCTACCTACCCAGCAGTGAAATTGCTGGATCATGTGATAGTGGTAGTCTTAATATTTTGAGAAACCTCCATATGATATTCCATTATGGCTATATCCCAATTGTATTTCTGGCAACAGAGTGCAGGGGTTCTCCTTTCACATGTCCAATACTTGTTAGCTTTTTGATGCTAGCTATTCTGCTAGATGTGAGTTGGTATCTCATAGTGGTTTTAATTTGCAATTGTCTCGTGATTAATGATGTTGAACATTTTTCCATTATATATGTATATATTTTTTGAAATGTCTTTTTAGGTCCTTTGTTCATTTTTAATGGGATTAGTTGTCTTTTTGTATTATTGAATCGCTTGAGATCCATACATTTTGGATATTAACACATTAGTAGATCTTTGGTTTACAAATATTTTCTCCCATTTTATAAAAATTTTCTTCACTTTGTTGACTGTGTCCTTGTTGGTGCAGAAACTTTTTAGTTTGACATAATCCCATTTGCCTAATTGAGCTTTTGTTTCTGTACTTTTGGTTTCATATCCAAAGTGTCATTGCCCACATCAAGGTCATGGAGCTCTTCCTTGACGGTGTTTTTTCCAGTTATTTTACATTTTTTAACCCAATATGATAATACTGTTTTGATTATTTTGTTTTTATTTTGTGTATCTTAACATCAGGTAACGTGGGCTTCCATTTTTCTTTTTGCTTAGAGGATTGGTTCTTTGAAAAGGTAAACAAAATGAGAAATCTTCAATTACAGTAGGAATCAGAAAAAACCCTCAAAATTAGAAACAAAAAAAGCAGATATAACTGATATTATAGAAATACAAAGGATCATGAGAAATAGCCATGAACAATTATCCCAACAAATTGGATTACCTATAGGAAGTGAATGGATTCCTCGATATATACAGCCTACCAATAATGAATTATGAAGAAGCAGAAAATCTGGACAGACTCATACTAGGTAGATTGAATAAGTTGTGAAAGACTCCCTTGAAAGAAATGAAAATCCTAGGACTTGCTGCGTTCAATAATGAGAACTACTGAACATTTAAAAAAAAGAACTAATACTAATTCTTCTCAAACTCTTCCAACATATTAAATAGGCAATATTTGCAGACTAATTTTTCTGAGCCTGGTAATTTTTAAAAAAATGGTCTATTCATATTCCTTGCTTATGACAACATTGTTTTTTGTCTGCCATTATTTGAAGTATGTCTCTGTGGGCTGAAGGAAAGGCAGTGGTTAGAGTGCTTGTCTAGCGAACATAAGGTTCTGAGTTTGATTCGTCAGTACCACATAAACTGGACATGGTGACACATGCCTGTAATCCTAGCATTTGAAAGGCTGAAGCAGGAGGATAGCGAGTTTAGGACTAGCCTGGACTACAGAGACCCTGGTTCAAAAAAAAAAAAAAAAAAAAAAAAAGGGAAATATTTCTCTGTGTACATTAGAGACTCTTCTTGTTCTGCAGTTTATGTTTAAGGAGAGACAAAATTTTACTTAGGCCTTTTTAATTTTTTACCTATGCTTAGGGGTGAAATTGGCATTAGGACAGCTAACAGAACACATATACAAAATTTATTTAATAGAATTTTACATGACACAGGAGTTCTCATAAGGAAATGAAAGCTCAAGGATGAGATGGAATAGGATGAATGTGTATTAAATTGGAAAAAGAGTAATAAAATGGAAATGTGTGGGAGTAGATTAGGTAATTAATTGGATGCAGAAGGGGCTAGGAAGGTAATGGTTTAATAAGACTTGTTGATACTTATGTTGCTTGGTCTCAACTTCCTGTCTTTGATAAGTATTCTACTTCTCTTCTGAAATAGGCGGGGCAT
Source organism: Ctenodactylus gundi (assembly GCA_004027205.1). Classification (NCBI taxonomy): domain Eukaryota; kingdom Metazoa; phylum Chordata; class Mammalia; order Rodentia; family Ctenodactylidae; genus Ctenodactylus; species Ctenodactylus gundi. The sequence goes on along the minus strand of PVKB01001172.1, from coordinate 449,285 downwards.
TTTTCACATAGTAATTGCATCTACTTTTAAGAAACGTAAGCAAGCTCAGAGTTATCTTTTATCTTCTATTTTTCAAGTACTTTTAACCCAAATTTTGAATATGCCAGAGCAGTTGTTGTGGATTGGATCTGGAGTATCCCCCAAAAGCCTCATGTACCTATGGATACTGTGTAGGGTTGGGAGGTGGGGCCTGGCTGGAAGGGGTCAGTGCTTGGGCTTGACCTGGAAGGATATGGGCTGGTTCCACCCTTCCTCCCAGTTTTCTCTCTGTTCCGCCATGATGTGAAAATCTCTGTCTCTGGGTCTCTGACTCTGGCCAGGACCCGGCTCTAGCCCTACCATGTGATTCCCTCATTTTCCAGCTGCCCACCTGTGAATGGACTGTGACTTTCTGTAACTGTAAAGAAAAAGGTATCTTTCCTCCCTAAAGTTGTGCATGTCAGGTATTGAGTTACAGCAATGAGAGAATAACGAAGACAGCAGTGTAATTTGGCGTGGCAGGTTTTTGACTCCTTCATTATCTTCCAGCGTGCTCCATTTTTCCTTCCTCGGGATGTGCTTCTCTTCGTTTGTTTCATGAGCATTTATATTTGATGTCTTTCCATTGAATCTTAATCCAGTATGATCAAGTACTCTTAGATTATCTTTTTCTTCATGTCTCATTGCTTTAGGGTACCTGTGGTAGATTGTTAGGTTTGTAAATGATCTAAATTCTGACCTAAGAAGAAGAAACATGTTTCTGAAATTTCATTATATTTATCCATCAGCTCTTTCTTAACAGTTATTTTTCTTTGAATAGGAGAAGAGAAAGGAAATTGGTATCCTCCCATTTAACAAGTGTTATTTAATATTATTAAATAATCTAATTTTAATGAGATTGTACACAATCTCATATTATAGCCAAGGAAACTTAACGAGGGGTGTTGGTATCTTATCCAAGTCAAGTCACACAGTCATCTAGTGCTTTCAAGTAGACCTGGTGTATTTTCTCTACCATTAACAAAAGATCTAATTAATTACAAATATAAATTGTATTTGAAAATATGAATTATTATAACAAACTTTAAAATACAATCAAAGTACGAGCGCTCTTAAAAGTGTATAACTTGCTCTTTTCATTTTATTCTCATGAAATACAATCCTTCTTAGGTCCATCAGAGAATTAAAGAATTGTACATTTTGAACTTCTTTCATATATTAGCCAGCTGGCATGTTTTCCTAGCAAAACATTTTCTGATTTGACCACAGACTCTCTCAATCAGTTGTTCCTGGTTTGAATAATAGAATATGCTGTCATGGTGGGCACCTGATCATGAAAGCTGATATCTGGAGTGCATTTTTATTTGGATTTTAAATGTTTTTTACAACCCCAGTATAAACACTTGTTAATCTAGTCAAAACCTTTCCTCATAATATTAAGGGCTTGCATAGTTTTATGTTAACTAGTTATAGTCAACACACAGAATAAATTGGACATTTACATTTGGTAAAAAAAAACTTAACTTTAAATGTGAAAGATGACATACTAAAAACAGTTTTAGGAATTATTGAGATAAAGCAATTTAGTTTTGAAACTCTAAATAATGGGTTCTACATAGTACCAATTGGAAATTTTCTGAAGTATAACTTTTGTGGGATTGGGAAGTTGAGTATTCAGCTTTTATGCAGTGCTGGGAAATTACAAATCTATCTTAATGTTTGATTGTAGATCCAAGGTTTGACAGTTTCTGCTTTTTTTTTTTTTTGGTTGTTCATTGAAGTAGTTTCATAGACTGTAGTTAATTTTCATATTCATTATATAACTGATCCCTGTCCTAAAGATAAGGAGGATAATTTTCTTAGTTGTCTACATATGGATAAGCTAAAAGTCAATTCTTTTAAGACAGTTTAGATAACTTGCCATAAGTTTGGAGAGTGACTAGCAAATGTGGCTGATGATCATATAAGAAATAAAAATATAGACTTAAGGAGTGAGATATGTAGAAAGTAGCACATAGTTGGGGTGTGTTGATTTCTTATTCTCTGTTAAGTAAAGGTGATGTTGTAAGTCAATTCCAGTGCATTGTGGGCCTACTTAATTACTTACTCATCGGTAAGTGATAGATCTTGGTGTTAGCATAAAGTACTGATTTATTAAAGAGACATAACTGTGGAAGACATACACAGTTACAATTCACAAAATGACACATGGATACTTAAACATATTTGTTACTCATGCTGCATTTGAAAGGAGTACTGAGAATTTTTTACTGAATCTTAAGACTGCCAGTTTTTGGAAGTAATCATTGTTAGCATGTAGAATATAAATAAATGTAGGAGAAAATGCAATCAAGGAAAACAACATATCTCTATCATGTCCACTGAGAGAATATATCATGTGGATATTAAAGAAGAAATTTTAAAAGTACCTTGATAGCTAGATAAAATATTGATATACAAACATATTGGTAACATTAGTGAGTTTCTATGCAACTGTGTTCCCCTGTAGTCCAATTGCAATATTTTATTCTTTTGGGAAAAAGTAGAAAGTCAAAAGAGAGAAAGAAAGAATAGCTTTATCTGATTAATAAAGGAGGGAACCTATGGAAAGAAACTCAACTTTTACGTTTTGATCCTGCTTGTTAGTGTAGCGTGTCTGAATATAGGGGAAAATCAAAATTATTTGCTGGCCATAGTTTTAGCACTGTTTGTTTTCCCTGTAACAATAATGAAATAACTAAAAATAATCTCTATGGCTATATTTTAAAGCCAATCCTTGGGATATTTTGTTATATGGGAATTTATCATGGTCTTTACGATTTTAAATAAGATTAAAATATATTAGTTAAAACAACCTGAAGTAAATATAACAGAAACAAATGTTTCATTAGTCAGTAGCACGTAAGTATAGCTTACAGCTCGCCTACACTCTCTATTTTGAGTAGAAGAAATTTAGTGACATTCAGGAAAGAAGACAATGACTGTATATTTACCAATAATTGTTGTGTATATTTGCCTTAATTACGTTTTATAAAATCAGAATCTGGATTTTGTTATAGCAAAATTCTGCTCCTAGATTCTATCTCGGTTAAAGTTGATGAGTGCACTAATGTTGGGATGTTTTTATCCTTTGTCCTTGTTTCTTTGTCGCTCTCTTTGGCACTCTCCTTTTCAGCACCATGGAGAATTTGCAGTCTCTCTCAGTGAGGTCCTGATGACTTGGAAATACTTACTACATGAGAAATTGAATTTATCTGTTGAAAATATGGAAGTGGTTGACCATTATGAAGATATTAAGAAGATTTATGATGCTTTTTTGATGAATAGTAATATGTTAGATTTGATTGATATTTACAAAAAAAGTAGGATTATGACGTCTAATTGTGAAGATAGTGAAATGATGTCTCCTGTAAGTATTTCTGTAAAATAATTCTATTTAATCACATTAACATTGAGTGAATTTTACTTTGATTTAAAAGTACTTATTACCAGTTATCATAACTTCAGGAGGATTGTGGAGGGAGGGTCGAGGTCATAATCTTTACTCTGGGTAGTAACATGCAGGGATGAAAACAAAAGTGCTATTAATTTGACAATGCTTTTGTCTTTGGGATTACATTAAGAATGGAAAATTTAGCTACCTGAAAACTAGTTGTTAACTAAAAGAAATATTTTGGTGGTAAATTTTGTTGGACTCATGTTATTGTTATTTTGTTGATATATTGACAGTTTCTTGTTAGCAAAAATTTTTGTAATAAAGAGTTCAATTGCAATGTCTTATTTTTAAAAATTATATCAAGAATTTATTTTCTAAATATTTATAGTTTAAAATACATTTGTTTGTTTTTCATATATTGTGTAAATATTATGAACCCTATAGATTAATGGTGTTTACTAGGTAATATCATTTTATGAAATAGTGTTATACATGAGAAAATAAACTTCCTTTTTTACACAAGTATATTATTTTTTAATACAATATAAATTTAAGAATTCAATGGAATAGTATCCATTATAGTTTAGCTTTGTATCATTAGAATTTATAGAGTGTTTCAGACTATATATACAAATATCTGTCTTAAATATTTTTTTTTTTGAAATAGTGTCTTTTTCTGTAGCCTAGGCTTGTCCTGTACTCACTGTTCAGCTCAGTCTGGCCTTGGACTCACGGCAGACCTCCTGCCCGAGCCTTCCTACTACTGGGATTATAGGAGTGTGCTACCATGCCCAGCTTTTTGTGGTACTAGGGAATTGAACTCCTGGCCTAACCACATTAACAACTGTGCCATATCTCTCCAACCCATTTTTTTTCAATGTTGAAAATACTTTACTTAGTATTTATTGAGTTTAAGTAAATTAGTAATTAATGATACAAGTTGAATAATTAGAGTTGGAATTAGAAGAAAATGCTTATTATATAGGTAATATTCAAATATAAATATTTCCATTTGATACTTGGAATAGTGCTTTAGCTGATTATAACAGAAACATCTACTATAATAGTGGTTTAGAGCAAATAGTTTATTTCACCTTGCTGTGAAAGATGTTTTTGAAGGTACACAAGCAGGACCGATATGATAATCTGCTGATTACCTGCAACCGAGGCCTTTTCTGTCATTCTGCTCTGCCATCTTGGTTGTTGGCCTCTGTCCTCAGACCATCTCGTGGTGTAAGGTGACTGGTGAAGCTTCATACATTGTATTAATATACTGTGTATCAGGAATTAGTAAGAGAGGAGTGGAAATGATTATCTGGAAAGATATTAACCACCGAAGAAGTTCTCTTTTAAGGAGAATTAGATCTTTTACTTCCATCTGATCACCAAAAGCTTAGTTATATAGCCACATTAAGCTGAGGGAGGATGGAACATGTAGTCTATATTCTGTGTAGTAACATGCCAGGATAAAGCACAAGCTCTGTTAGTGAGGAAGAAAGAGAGATGGATATTGGAGGGCAAGTTGTTGTCTGCCACATGGCCAAATGGAAGTCCTTGCCCTGTTGTAACATCTCAGAACTTGTGCTCACACAGGTTGCCCACACTTACATTATAGTTAGGATGTTTGTGAGTGAAGAAATGCTTTGCATATTCTTCCCTAGATATATTTCCTTTGCTTGTTTGTGGAGATTACTTTTGACTACTTTTGTTTAATCAAGTTGGAGAGGCTAATTATAGGAAAACTTCTGCTTATCCAGTGATAATATAATATTCCTAGGTCTTTCAGCACTTTGTTTTCATCCTATCTGTTGTCTGTTAAGTTTTCTAACAAGTGTTGTAATTTGAATGGATCACTTTGTATAATAAGTATAGGGATACATATTTGCTATGGGCTGTGAGAATTTGCTGCTGATGTCTAGACATCTCCTTTACAGAACATCAGGAATGAAATTGAAGCTGCTAAGTTGGTAGTACCTGAAAATTTTTTTTTGTGTGTGAATGCTGGGTAACTGACTAGTTTGTCTCTGATATTTGTTTGCTTTAGGGAAAAAGTGTTTTTAAAGTTAGGTATTAGGATATTCCAAGTAGACCTTATGGAGTTCCTTTTTCCTTATTGTAGCAGGAATTCTGAGGAATTAAGATAAAGATTGGGCAATTCTGGGAACATGGTAACTTAAGCAGGCCTCTTCTACCATTACTTCCTAGTTTCTAATTCATTTGGGGAACATGGGCTTGTGGACATCTGGGAGCATATAAGGGTTTGGGTTCTTCCTCAGGAAGAAGTAGAGAGACTTGGGGCAAGGGTATCTTTCTTATGAACTAATCAGATGTCTGGAAGACAGCTCCAGAGGCATGCTCTGAAAGGCAGAAATGTGGATCTGAAAGTATCTTCACCACTGAGATCTAGGGACTCTGGGGAAAGTAAAAACAAAACAAAACAAAACAAAAAAACCAAACCAAACCAAACCAAACCAAACCAAACCAAACCCTTCTGTGAGTGTGCCAGGAGTCCCTCTCCCCTCCAGACTAGAAGTAGCTGGGTAGGTGGACCTACTTCCTTTTGGAGGAACACAAGACTTCTACAGGTTTGGTAGCCCTCTTGTTTTTCCTACTGTTGTGCGATGGACATATAAGCCCATTACTTATAAGCTGACTATTCAAGTAGTTCTCTTTTTTCTGTTTTGTAACAGTTGTTAGCAAGTTACTGTATTTTCAGATTTATAAAACTTTGCTTAAAAGCTTTCAAATAAAACATGAAAATAGAAGCAGAAACACTTCTTAAGTGAATACTTCAGAGTAACTTCAATCTATGAAAATGAATAAACCACTCATGAGAATTTAAAAAGGTTTTCCCATACAACAAATCAATTGAAATTAGTATCTTAGTAACGAAGCATAATAAAAATATAAGGCACAGGAAAAAAATATAGGGTCAAGGAAATAAGGAAAAAGTTAAAAAACTTGCAGGTTATATCCAGAGGACATAAAATGAAAATGACAGAGCTTCCAGTAGGGAGCACAGATGGATACAATGGTGGGATTAAGCACGTGGTGTGTTTGATATGACTGTTGTCATAAATAGTTCTCTGTATTGCTGCTGAGTGTTCCGGACTATGTTGATGAGATGAAATGTATACTTAGGTGTGTTCTGGTAAAATTACTAAATTCCTGAGGCTAAAAATAAGTTATTACAAATTTTCTTATTTATTTATCTAGAATTACTTAATTTATTTTATAGTTTAAATAAAAGTTTTTCATTTAACAGAAAAATGACTATAGCATATTCTGAAGGAATAGAATCTAAGCATCTCGTCCCCAGTAAGTAAAAATAGTTCAAATTAAGAGAAGGATGTATGAGAATATGCCAAAAGAGTGTCATGGGAAGATCTGCTGTGAAGAATTCCATGTGTACTGAAGACTACCAACACATGTTAAGTAGTACTCTGTACTGTAGTGGAATGACACTAGCTGTCTGTACTGGTAAGAGTTGATATAGCATTTTATTAGTAATACTATATATTCCTACAGATCCAGCTGCGAGATTTTCTGTCTGGCAGAGAGTACAGGGAGGATGATGAAACTGGTCTTTCTTCACCAACATCACCACTGAAACACAACCGGGATAATGAAAAGGTACTGATAAGTTGTGAATAAATTAAAGCAGGCCGTGACCCCCTTCAAATGCAACTGAATTCAGTGGCTTAGAGTTGCCAAAGCTTTGTTCTTTTAAAAGTTTTAAAAAAAATTTTTAAGTAAAATTAGAGGGAGAAATTGAAACTTTCCATGGTATAGAAAGCTTAAAGAAATTTGCAGCCACTAAACCGGCACTGCAGAGAATAGTTAAAGGAAACTTAGAAAGTGAAAGGGAGACTAATGATACCAAAGACCCCAGAGAAAAAGAGACAACAGATATAGGAGAATGAGCTGAGAAGAAAGTAAGTCTAGTAACTAATGCTGAAAATTCGTAATGATGGCAGGACATACCAGATACACCTTGATAATTACTCTGAATGTGAATGGCCTCAAGTTACCTACTAAAAGAAATAGACTTATTGACTGGATCAAAAAAACAGAATCCCACAATTTTCTACTTACAAGAGACACACTTCACCCACAAGGAAACTCACAGATTGAAAATAAAAAAGATGGAATTCAATATATCATGCAACAGAGCCCGGGAAACAAGCAGGGGTAGCTATATTAGTCTCAGACTCATCAGATTTCAAAACAAAACAGATAGGAGGGACAAAGATTGTCACAGTAGACTGGTTAAGGGAACAATAGAACAGGAAAAATTCACAATTATCAATATATATGCTCCCAACTCCAGAGCACCCAATTATGTAAACCAAAAATTGTTAGATCTGAGAGGACATATAGGCCCAAATACAGTTATAGCAGGGGACTTTAATACCCCACTATGAGAAATAGATAGATCAACCAGACAGAAAATCAACAAAGATATACAGCAGTTAAATGACACTATAGAAAATTTGAACCTAACAGATGTTTACAGAGTTTTCCACCCAACATCAACAGAATACATGTTCTTCTCAGCAACAATTGAAGCATTTTCTAAAATAGATCATATTCTAGGTCATAAGTCATGCATATATAATTACAGAGGAATAGAAATAATTTCTTGTATGCTTTCAGATCATAGTGGAATAAAACTGGAACTTAACAGCAAAAGAAACAGAAGAAAATACACAATTACGTGGAGACTAAATAACTAACTACTGACCAAACAGTGGATCACAGAAGAAATCAGGGAAGAAAATCAGAAACTTCAGAGAGTTAAATAATGAAGGAAGTACATGATATCAGACTCTATGGGACACAGTAAAAGTAGTACTTAGAGGGAAATTTATAGCCATAAGTGCACATATCAAAAGAATAGAACAGTCATAAATAAATATGTTAATGATGCACCTTAAGTAAGGCCCTAGAGAAACAAGAACAATCTAAGCCAAAAAGCAGTAGAAGAAAAGAAATTTTATAAAGATCGGATCTGAAATTAATTAAATTGAAATTAAGAAAACAATAAAAAGATTAATGAGCCAATGAGCTCATACTTCAAAAGAATAAGGGGGATTGACAAACCTCTAGCTAAACTCACCAAAAGAAGGAAAGAAAAAGCACAGATTAATGCACTTAGAAATGAAAAGGGTAAAAGTACAACACACTGTGCAGAAATTCAGAGTATTATGAGAAATTATTTTGAACATCTATATTCTAACAAGTTAGAGAATTGGCAGGAAATGGATGACTTCCTAGACACATATAAAATACCAAAATTGAACGAAGAAGACATAAAAATCCTGAATAACCTTATTACACACACAGAAATTGAAGCAGTAATAAAATCTCTACCTACAAATAAAAGCCCAGGACCAGATGGATTCACAGAAGAATTTTTTCAGTATTTCAGGGAAGAACTACAATTCTCAAACTGTGTCATGAAGTTGAAAGTAAAGGAATACTTCCAAACTAATTTTTGGAGGCTAGCATCACCTTAGTCCCAAAACCAGACCAGGAAGGAAAATTATAGACCAAGATCTTTAATGAATATAGGTGCAAAAATTCTTAATATGATTCTGGCAAATAGAATTCAACAAGAAATCAGAAGATCATACACCATGATTAAGTAGGCTTCATTGCTGGGATCTAAGTCTGATTCAACATATATAAGTCAATCAATGTAATGCACTATATCATCAAAAACAAAAACCACGTGATCAGCTAAATTGATGCAGAAAAGCCTTTGATAAAATTCAACACCCTTTCATGATAAAAACTGAAAAAATAGGTACAGAGGGGCTGTATCTCAAACTCATAGAAGCCGTATGTGACAAACCTATCACAAATATGATAGTAAATGAAGAAAAATTGAAAGTGTTTCTTCTCAAATCTGGAACACAACAAGGCTGTCCACTCTCACCACTCTTAATTCGACATAGTCCTTGAAACACTTACCATAGCAATGAGGCAAGAAAGTGAAATAAAGGGAATTTGCACCGGAAAGGAGGAAGTCAAACTATGCTTATTTGCAGATGATATGATTATCTACATAGAAGACCCCAAAAACTCCACTATGAAACTCTTGTAAATAGTAGGCAAATTCAGCCAAATCGCAGGCTACAAAATCAATACTAAAAACTCAATAGCTTTTCTCTACACTGACAGTGAGCTCACTGAGAAAGAGTTCAGAAGAGTAATGCCATTCTCAATAGCTCAACAAAAATGTAAATACCTTGGAGTGTACCTAACCAAGGATGTGAAGGACCTATACGAAAATAGCTGTATTACAGTGAAAAAAGAGGTTGTAGATGACAGAAAATTGGAGGTCATCCCCTGTTTGTGGATAGGCAGAATCAATATAGTTAAAATGACTATACTGTCAAAACTGATAGATTCAATGCAATTCCTATCAAAATATCAACAGTTTTTTTTTTTTCATGGAACTTGAAAAAATAATCCTTAAATTCATATGGAACCAAAAGAGACCTAGAATAGCCAAAGTAATCTTAAGTGACAAGACTAATGCAGGAGGCATTACAATTCCAAACATCAAGTTATACTATTAAGCAATAGTTGTAAAAAACTATATGGTACTGGTACAAAAACAGACAGGTAGAGCAGTGAAACAGAATTGAGGATGCAGAGACAAACTCAAATACTCTCAGCTATTTAGTCTTCAATAAAGTAGTAAAAGGATATACTGGAAATAGGATAGCTTATTCAACAAATTGTGGTGGGAAAATTGGACATTTACATGCAGAAGAATGAATCTAGACACACACCTGTGACCATGCACCAAAATCAAATCAAAGCAAATCAAAGACCTAGACATTAAAAGTGAAACACTGAACCTTCTGGAAGACAAATTAGGCAAACATCTAAATGACATAGGTGTAGGTGAAGACTTTCTTAATAAGACACCAAAGGCAAAAGAAATAGCCCTCAGAATTAACAAATGGAATTATGTCAAAATAAAGTTTCTGCATGGAAAAGGAAATTATCAACAGTGTAAAAAGAACCGACCGAGTGTGACAAAATATTCACCACCAGTACCTCAGCTATGAGACTCATATCTAGAATGTACAGGGAAATGAAGAAAAGAAGCCCTTCAAAATTAAAGACTGCATTAAAAATGGGCAAAAGAGATGAATAGGCAGTTCTCAGGCGCAGTTCAAATGGCCAATAAATACATGAGAAGATGGTCAACATCCTTAGCCATAAAAGAAATGCAAATCAAAACATCACTAAGATACCATCTAACTCCAGAGACATTGCCATCTATCAAGAAGACAAACAACAGTCAGTACTGGCAAGGCTGTGGGGAAAAAGGAAGCCTCCTGCACTGGTGGTGGCAATGTAAACTGGTACCACCACTACGGAAAGCAGTATGGAAGTCTCTCAGAAGACAGGAAATATCCCCTTAGATTCAGTGATACCTCTTCTGAGAGTTTTTCCAAAAGAATTAAAACCAAAATATACCAGAGATACATCTATACCCATGTTCATAGCAGCACAACTAACAGTAGCTAAAATGTGGAAGACACTAAAATACCCATCAGCAGACCAATGGATATATAAATTGTGGTATTTATACACAGTGGAATACTACACATCTATAAAGATAGGTTGGAGGCTTTTCTAGGTAAATGGAGGCAACTGAGACCATCATGCATAGTGAGGTGAGTCTGAAGCAGAAGGTGAAATATCGAATGGTTTCTCTGATATGAGAAACCCAGATTACAATTATTTCATAGAACTTCATGTTTGGAATAATGGGAACTGGAAGGGAGAGAGAGGGAGTGGGAGGGTTGAAAAGAGAAAAGGGAAGGGTTTGTAACTTTGCCACCATATGTATTTGCACAAAATACTCAAGATTGATGTAAACTTTATGTATTGCACTTATACGTAGCAATAAAATGAGGAAAGAAAATAAAGGAAAACTTTCTTTAGATTGAGATTAAATATTTTATATCTCAGTATGAATTAAGGGGAAAAAAGAAACTTGGAACTGTTGAAAAGCTCAAATAAAATTGTCTAGGTTTTAAATATTATTAATGATTTGTGGTATAACAAGAATCAGTTTATTAAACAAAAAAACCAGGATCATGTCCTTTTTTTGATATCTTTGGACCTTGTCTGGAGGTTCTGGCAGGGGAGCGCAGCTACTGTTATACCCTTGACCGCAGTACAGTCCTCCTCTGAGGGGAAGGTCGTCCTCTTCAACAGAGTGCACAGCTTAGGGAGGGGCACACTTGGAGCAGTGAGGGATAGCAGCCTAGCCAGCCAGATCAGCTGAATCAACCCTGGTGATCAATGGGGTGACAAGTGTCACAGCCAGATTCCCCTCACCTCCCTTTTTTTGGTATCCTGGTTAAGCTTCAGTTTTGTGGATTTTTTTCAATTTAGGCCCTCGCTTCTAGACCTCATAACTATTTATGTGGACTGCTTTTCCAAAGAGCCTCTTTAAAACCCACTTGCACATACAAGAGCAAGGAAACCGTAACTGCCATGTTATCTGACCATAATGATAGGGATCGATGCCCAGTTGCAGCCGTGAGTTAAAAGAAACACTCCACTTGTGAGGACTCCAGAAATTTTTTCTTAGTGTTTGCCTAGCATTACAGATCAGAAAGAATTTGTTAGCTTTAAAGAGCAGATTGTAGACGTGGACGCTTACATCCTCGTTTTGTATCCAGTTAGGCTCAGGTACATACATACTAGTAAGTCCTTATTATTTTTGAACAGCAGAAATTCAGTGAAACAGTGAGTGCAATAAATTGAATGTAAGAAATAAAGTTTCGTGTTGCAATGTATACATCATTTTTATGCCGCTTTGATTTGGGCACACTGCGTTACTCTCCCCACGTCTGAGGAGTAAAGAAGAGTGTCTCATTTTAGACAGACTATTAAGTTAGCATTAAAACTTTTATATTATAGATCACATGAAGTATTGTGATTTACTGTGTAAATATTAAAACTCATTTAAAAAAAGATCACTTCTCTTATTCCAGGTTTTTGTCCCTAGAGTTTCAATTTAAAAATGTGAAGAAGATCAAACACACATATTAATTTTTCTTTCTCCATCATTGAACAAAGGCTAACTTAGAACCTATTAATAAAAAAGTGAATTGATTACCTAATATAATTCTGGTCAAACTTTTACGTCCTAGGGATACATCATTTACTCTTATGGATCTTATCAGTAGTGGAAAGATTAACAAAATATACAAGTATCAGAAGATAGTAAAATCTCTGCACAGTTATAATAGGATGATACAGAGTGGTCACTGGATGAGAGGAAAGAATGTATGTGAATGTTTCCTTTTTACTGGGAAGTCAGGGAGCCTCTCTGAAAAGGTAACATTTAGCCAGTATCTTTAATATTTAGGAGGAAACCAAGTTTCTCAGGTATAAGCTTTGCATGAATTTTCTTTTCTTTTACTTAGCTTTGCTTACATTATATCTTTACATTTAATTTATTAAGTCCATATTTAAAGGTAATCTTTTCTTGCTCAGTGAATGAACTCACTTTCTTTTTTCTTTCTTTTTTTAAAATTGGCCATGGCTGCCTTTTATCTTTCAAGAATTGTTTCACATGAGGAAGTTTTAATCACCAAGAAGCATATTATCTTTTTTTTTCTTGTGAAAAAGTTTTTTTTTTTGTTTTAATTAAGTGTGTCTGCAATACATCATCATTACATTTGTTTTATGGCATTGATATATAGATATAGTATACCTTGAGAGAGCCATGTTATTTTAAAAATTGTTTTTGAAATGTAGATGAACTTGAGCTAGATGCAGTGGTACATGTCTCTAGTGTCAGCTAGTTGTCTGGAGGCTGAGGCAGGAGGATAGAAATTTAGAGCCCAGCAGGATAATTTAACAATGCAAAAAAAAAAAAAAAAAAAAAAAAAAAAAAAAAAAAAAAAAAAAAAAAAAAAAAAAAAAAAAAAAAAAAAAAAAAAAAAAAAAAAAAAAGAAAGAAAAGAAAAGAAAACCTAAGAGGCAAAGCTGTGAATGTGGTTCAATGTAAAGTCTCTGAGTTCTGTTCCCCATTACTGGGGCAGGATGCGGGAAGAAGGTGAACTTAAGACTTACTTATTAGTTAAAAGGCTTTTTAATCTGTAATTTTTTTGCTTGATTTTTAAATTTTTCTGTATGATTCAAAAATTTAAAATTTAGGCGAAATCTGAAAACAATTTACTTTAGTATTATAAAGTCAGTATCATACTAAATTCAAGCTCTCAGAAATTCAAGCCACTTTCTGCCTTCATAAGGGTTGTAGATATATGTCAGGAGAGAACCAGTTGGCTTGTGCTTGAAGCTTTAATATTTGCTGTTAGTAGCAGGTGTATTCAGTTAATGAGATGGGATCTCAAATCTGAAGTACAGATTAGAAGTTTATCTTTTATATTATTTTCTAAGAACCATTTTCAACAGTTATGACAGCTGTAGTTTATTCATAGTATCCTTGTTTTTACTCATAGTTTCTTAGGGGCAGTAAGTTGATGTCGTGAGGAAAAAAATTACTGACTATTCCATTTAAGTTTTCAGCTTGTATGACAATTCTGTTTTCCTAAAGAACTGAGTGAAGCGTTGTGGTTGAATGATCGTAGGTGTTTATACTGCATATAGAAAGAGATTGTAGATTTGGAGCACTTGCAATAAAGAGAATCAATATTTTATTGTTTAGGTGCAGCTAGTAGCAAAGACAATTTTCATGTCATATTTAAACCTACTGGTGAATTCCAAGAATGACTTGGCTCTAGCTCATATTCTCAATATTCCTGATAGAGGACTTGGAAGAGAAGCCTTCACCAATTTGAAACATGCTGCTAGAGAGAAACAGATGTCTATCTTTTTGGTAAGAATGTATTCAATCTTCAAGATTAAGTTTTCCTGAGCAATGGCGCATGATATATGTTCTGTAGAGTGCCAACCTGCGTAAATTCTTTTTGAATAAATGTTTTACAAAGGACAGAAGTAATCCCTGCTAATGTTCCTTGAATAAATGTTTCTAAGGGCAATAAGTTTAGGAAATGCATATATATATATATATATATATATATATATATATATATATAAAAATATACACACACACACACACACACACACACACACATATATATGTATATATATATATACACACACATATATATGTATATATATATGTATGTATATCTGTATATATTTCTATATCTATATGTATATCTATATCTCCATGTCCACTTTGGCTTAACATTGTGTATATTTGTATATCAAGAGCTCTGAGAAAACCTACCTTAAAGAAATCTGCTTATAACTTAGAAGAAGTTAACTTTGTTATTTAATCTGTTGCTTCCTAAGTTATTTGTCTATGAAACTTGCCCCAGATCGTTGACATTTCATAGTTTGTTTCACTTAGGGATAACTCTTTGAGAAATACTGTTGTAAAACAGTATTTTTCTCTTTGGTAGCTGTCACATATGTATTTTTTTATTGTTGGAAAGACAAGACCCTTTAACTTTATATGATCAAATAATCTGAGGATGTGGAAGCCAAAGAGAACTTGGTGATTTTCTAATCGTGACTTTACAGTGAAAGTAAAAGAGAGGTTTGGAAGTGTTGGATTGCCAGACCAATTCACGTGTTTAACACGTGATCCCTTGACACTGAAAATGAATTTTTTTTCTGTGTAACAATTCCAACTGCCAGTGATCAAATGAAATAAGATATTTCTGAACAGAATTCATCAAATATTTTATTCTTATGAACATATCCCTTATCCTTAATTTCTTTCTTCACTCACCTCCTTAGTCTTTGCCTGTTGCTGAGCATGTTGCCACCACTTTTCCTAGCATGAATTCTGTATTGCAGTTGTTTCTGTGGTAATTTGCTCTAGAAACTAGTGTGTTAAGAACTGTAAGTGCACTTCGCCTTAACCATTGTGCCTATATTTGTTTATACCTATCTTCGTAGAGTAAGTTGCAATTTTGACATACTAACTCATTATGCACAAATGAATTGTTTGTGTTTATTCACAGGTAGCCACATCATTTATTCGAGCCCTAGAGCTTGGAGGGAAAGGATATGCACCATCACCATCTGATCCTTTAAGGACACATGTAAAGGGATTATCAAATTTTATTAATTTCATTGACAGATTAGAAGAGGTTCTTGGAGAAACACCAAATCCAAGGTAATACATTTAATAAATTACAGTGTTGTGTTCTATGTTTAGAACTTCATAGAATCTAAGGTAAGAAGAACACAAGAGACAATGAAATGGCCAAGCATCAGATGAAACAGGATGGAGAAGAAATCAACTATTTAGATGCATAAATTTTAATTGCCTGATCTTATCCCCTAAATATTTGCCTAATTAGGAGCTTAAGGTTTTTGCTAAAGTGAAAAGATATGTGCAAACTAACTTTGATTGTCCAGTAAGGTTGCCATTTACCTTTACTTGGTAGAAGCAGATTTTTGAGGCCTGAGAATTGCTGAATAGGTAATTCCTTTAAAATTTTTACTTAGCAATAATGGAAACTGATACCAAAAATGAGCAAGAAACTTGAAAAAGTTTCAAAGAAATGTCTATTCTAATTCCTGCTTGTAGAACAATATAAATCTTGGGTTCATTAGAGATTTTTATTTGTTTTGGAGATTTTTTAAATCTTTGACATTTGTACTTTTAGGTATATTGGATAATGAATAAGTTTGATATTAATTTTTGGCAGACAAAAGTGGATTGTATATAGTAGTAATTGTATTGAACTACTACGGTTTGGTTGGTCTGTCAACCCTTGGTTCTAATAATCTAACCCATATTGATTGTACACTTACTATGTGTTAACTCTGCATTATTTATCATTTGATCATTGTAACAACCTCATGTGGCAGGTACCCTTACTGTCCCTAGTTTAGAGTTGCAGCAATTAAAGCACTAGGACCATGTAACTTGCTATGGGTTACGTTAGCATTAAGTAACAGAGCTGGGACCTCAGCTTATCTCTGACTCTGAAACTGTCATGTCTCGTTATATGAAATTCCTTTCCACTCTAAGGTTCCAAGTTCTTTTCCAGGATTTTATTCTTAACTACATCCTATTTCCTATGTGAATATTCACTACAAAGAAGTTTATTTGGAAGATGGTTTTGAAAATCACTTGTAGCAATCCAAGTGGTATCTTTTTAGTTCCCAGGTAATAGATTCGTTAGCCATTTCTTCTAAGACAACAGATAATTAACATTTTTTTTTTTTTTTGTAGAACAATGGATATATATTTTACTAAAGTCAAATAGCATCACAGACCTACAATTAAAAAGTCCTCCTCAGAGGAATTGACTTCAATTTTTGTGCTTGCATTTTCTTCCATTTAAGTGAATTTTCTGTATGGCTATTTTTGATTTTTTTTAAAATTGTAGACATTACTTGTTAACTTCTTACCATGGAATATGAGTATTTACAACCCATTAGCCAACTGCCTGGATTTCCTCCTCTCCCTATTCTTCACACATACTTTTCTTTTTTCATTCTTCTACTATAGGTGCATCATTATTTTGAGTTACATTGTATTTTAGAAGTTACTGTATTGCCTACAGTTAAGTTATATGACATGCTATGTATAGATTGTACTCTCATGTACAAGTTTTTGTTTTCTTCCAGAGTTACTAATGATGTACTATTTTTCTTTTGCTTGCTGTCTCTGTATTTTTTCTTACATTTATTTTCAGTTGTCAGATAGAGCACCTTGTTGCTGGTTCCCCTGGTTCAGTGTATAGAACTTTATTCAGTCCCTTTGTTTTCAGTGTCTGCTGCCTCTGGGTCTTGGGGACTCCGTGGTTTAGTTTCTTTAGAGTAGTCTTGCCTCTCAAACTGAAGTGGGACAGGGGAACTAGCCTTTTTTTTTCAGAAGAGAAGAGCAAACCTTGAGGGTGTGAGTGTTCCTTCTCGGAGCCCACTGCCCCTCCTAGTTTGGACCTCACCTTTGTCTTCCGCTTTTGAGATGATTCTGACTAAAGTCCCTCATAGCAGATTCTTAGATTTTAATTCTGTTACTGTTTGGGGTAGTCTTGTCCATCTGCTTTTCCTTTTTCTGTACTTTCATGACATGTCTCTGTTACCATCAGCTACTATCTCCTCTCCTGTTCTCATTTTCTTTACAGACTGAAAATTCTTCTTTGCTTTCTTGTCATTTCAGTTAAATTTTGTAAGAGAGCTAGGATAAATTCAATGAAATATAACATAATTTCGGAAGAATTTATGACTGGGTTGAATAATCAAAAGAGTGGAAGTGTGTTTCTTTTAGAGGCTTCAAAGGTGAGGAAATAGATTTCTTCTTCAACGAAGAAGCCATTTATTTTGAGTATCTTGTCTGGTCATAATGAATAATTACTCCATTTTCTGTGCAAGACCCTGAAGAAGTAGGATTCAGATAGTCAGTGTCTAAATTGTGCATTTGAGCAATCATTAGTTTCTTCCTTGGAGTGATTTGGACATTTTCCTCTAAGTATATATTCATTTCATAATGAACAAGCATATATACTACTTATACAATAATAGATGGAATGGGGTATGAAGAAAGGACATTTGACTTAAAGCCTGAAAGATTTCAAGAGTTTATGTGGATGTTACAGTTGAGCTTAATCTTGATGAAGGATTTGAAGAAATTAACCAGACATGGGGATGAGAGTGGCCCCCTATCACCTCTTGGGCTCTGCCACGTTGGTTATTTATTTTGTTTTATAATGTTAACTATTCCTTCTAATAGAACTTTAGTCACAGTCTGTAAATATTATAAGAAACAAAAAACCAAGCCATCCTGTCTAGTTCTTTCAGTGCCTTCTTTATTTTATGGGTTTCAAATTCTTGAAGAAACACTAACACTGCCTTTCTTTCCACTGTCTTGTTCCTGATTATTTAACGTGAATACCTCTCTAGGCAGTACATTCTCTGAGGTCTTTCTGATTTTCTTCACTGCTCTTTCCTCTCCTTAGCACAGTTTTGGCACACAATGGATGCCAACACTTATTTACTTGTCTGTACTGGACCAATTCATACTCATTCATGTTTTTCTCTTTAGAAGCTTTAGTGCCAATAGTCTTGTGATCTTCTAGTTGTTACAGTCTTCTGAGTCTTCAAATTTTATCACTTTATCTTGGAAGTCTTTTTTTCCTCCTCATAACTTTTGAGATGTGGTTCTCTTACTGTCTTTCTACTTCTGATCAAATATCCAATTGTTCTGAGTCTATAAGTAAGAACCAATTTTGATTCCTGAGTGTCAGGAACACATCTTCAACTACCTGTGAAGTGGTTCCTCCAAGGTAACTCAAAGTTAACATATCCCAAATGGAATTCTTCATCTTCATCTGTAAGCCTCCTTCTCCTAAAGGGATGAAGCTTCTCTACCTTTTCCTACCCAAGCAGAAATCTGGAACATATCCTAAAGAAGTACTTTTTTTTTTTTCCTCTATTCTGTGGCTCACCAAGATCCCTTAGCTCCTCTTGCATAACACTTTAAAATATTGTGTTCTTGCTTCTCACCTTTGTTCCTGTAGCCAGTATTTTCAGTCTTTAAGTTGTTTCCCTGCTTCTATGCTTTCTTCCTGGACTTTTTTACCCTTCTCTGAATTGTCTGTTTAACTTGATTGCTCTACCCCATTGTCCTCAATGAGAAAGATCAAAGTGACCAAAGTGATCTTTCTCAAGTAGTGAACATTCACCCCATGCTTTAAAACCTTCAAGGACTCTGTATTAGGTATAAGATAAAAACCCCAAGAATCTTAGTGTGATATAAGAAATTGGATATAGTCTTACTCCTGCAAGTTTCTCATTCTGGCCTCTTTAGGCTCTCTAAACTTTAAAACTTCAAGATAAAGATATACTTAAATCCTCTATATGAGGATATATTTTTGCTACTTTTCATATGATAGAGGAATTATAGTAACCTTTGAGCCTAAGGAATAATGGCAACAGACACGGAGGAAAGAACAATAATTTATTTTCACCCTTATCATCTCTTGCTAGCTTTTCGTGAGGCCATCTTAAGCTATAGCTGGCTGCATTTCTATACTGTGCCAGTAGGTGCCACCAAAAAATGCATACTATACTTTGACCTACCTGAAAAATTTCTTAGAGGCTTCAGGTTATGTAAGTTAGTTCCTATTGGTTAGAAGTTTAAAATGTTGTATTTCAAGCTCATAATACAAGTTCTATCTTGTGTTATATATTGGATTTAATAGAAATTTATAGATTATAAAACTTGGCTAAATTTCCCAGTCTAATTTAATGTTAACGTTATGCTACACAAAAGCCCTTCATTTCATATAGTAAGGTGAAGAATAATCAGTAATCACATTAAAATACTGCCAGTCATTTGTTTGTGTTAATTCACATGTTGTCTTCCAGAGGTTTGTTCCTGTATAAGCTTGGGGATTTGAGCATGATTTTTACCAGTAACTTCCTTTTCCTTTTTTTCCCCATAGTTCAACTATGATGCAACTAGGAGTTGGAGCTCTGCTGTATCTTTCTAATGTAGCTCTGGGAAGCTTTCCTGAACATCTCCTTCTTTTCTCTTCCCCATTCAAACTTCCTCTATCCTTGTAATATCTCATAATATCATATGATCAGTTGTGACCTCTTACAGAAAAAAGCGTCATTCCTTTGTAATACCAGTGTATAGTGTAGATGTTCTGGTATAACTTTAGTTAAACATGCCTCTCTCACCATGCACCAAAATTAAAGTGAATCAAAGACCTATATATTAAAATGGAAATGCTGAAACTTCTGGTAGACAAAGTCTGCAGAAGTCTAAAAGATACAGGCGTAGGCAAGGATTTGCTTATGAAGACACTCATGCCAAAAGAAATAGCCCGATAATCAACACATGGGATTATTTCAAAATAAAAATTTTCTGCACAGCAAAGGAAAGTATCAACAGAGTAAAGAAAGAATCGACAGAAATATTCACCATTTATAGCTCAGATAGGAGGCTAATAACTAGAATATACGAAGAGCTGAAGAAAAACAGACTACTCATATTCAAAGACCCAATTAAAAAAATGGGCAACTGAATGAATAGGTAGTTATCATATGAAGAAGTTTAAGTGGCCAGTAAATATACAAAACTATGTTCAACATCTTTGGCCAGTAGAGATATCACTTAGATACTATCTTACCCCAACCAGAATGCTGTATATCAAGACTTCAAACAACAATTGATGTTAGTGAGGCAGGGGGTAAAAAGGAACCCTCTTACATTGCTGGTGGGTAGGTAAACTGGTACAACCACTATGGAGAGCAAAATGGAAATTCCTCAAAAGGCTGAAAATAAATATTCCCTTTGATCCAGCAATACTTCTCGGAATCTTTCCAAAAGAGCTAAAAACATCATATAAAAGAGATACATGTATACCTATGTTCATAGCAGCACAACTAACAATAACTAAAGTGAGGAAGACATCAAAATACCCATCAACAGACCAGTGGATAAATAAATTTTGGTATATGTACACAATGGAGTACTACTTGTCTATAAAGACATATCATTTTGAGGCTTTTGTTGGTAAATGGATGCAACTTGAGACCACCATGCTTCATGAAGTGATCAGATGTAAAAGATTAAATATTGTATGGTTTCCCCAATATGAAAAATCCAGAATACAGTTATTGTGTAGAACTAAATGAGGGGGATAGTGGGAACTAGTGGGACCAGGGGAGGATGTTGGCAGTACAAAAAGAAGAGGGAAAGAGCTTGTAATTTTGATATGATATATATGTGCTCAAGATACTCACGTTCAATGTAAATGTTATGTATTGCATATATATGTATCAATAAAATGGGGGAAAATTCTGTAGTTCCTGGGCTCTGGAAGCAAGAGTTTGCATTAAGTTACTTTGTTGCCAAACAAGCACTGGAAAAGCTAGTGATTGGCTCTAGTAGAGAATGTAACCTAGTTTTAGCTCTAGTGTTTGGGGTATTTTGCCAGGGGTCAAACTGTTAACTTTGGAGAGTAGCTGAAATATGTCTTAACAATTTTTTTTTAGTACCATTCTTTCAGTGAATTACATCATCTTTAGCACTTAGGTTTTTATTCTTGTAGAAAGAATAGAGAAGAGGTGGCTTTTTCCTAGTAGCATTTGAAACATATTTTTATTCTTGTTACTGACATTAAGATGCTCTTCCGTATTTTATTGTTTATTTTAATCCTTCAAAACTTTTTATAAAATTAATTCCCAGAAAAAAAGCACACAGTGCTAACTGTGTTTTCATTTTGTCTGTGCTCCATCCAGTTAATTACTTTGCTTTCAAATGAAAATTAAGAAAAAGAAACAGCGGAAAAGTTCCTGGATTTATGAAAGAATTCTGGAGTCCCCTCAGAATTCTGCTTCCCTAATTATAGCTGGCACTGTCTTTGGTTGACCCTTTTATTGATAATAACTTAAAGCTGGGTAACATATTTTAAAAATTATTTTTAAATACATTTATAAATAGGCAAATGTAAAGAAAATAAATATTGTGGAGCTGGGAAAGGAGGATGATCAGGTAGACAAGTCAAAAAGGAAAGGCAGTGATAAATAAGCAAATAAGAAGCCAGGTTTTATTTTGGGAGCACTTGTTGTATTTGGTTAATTGGAGAGTCTCTCTCTCTCTCTCTCTCTTTTTTTTTAATGGTACCAGGGATAAGCCCAGGTCATTTTTGATTTTAGAGGCAGGGTCTCACTAAATTTCCCAGTCTGGGCTCAAATTGAAATCCTCCTTTCTTAGTCTTCCAGATTGCTTGTATTGTCCTCTACCACTGTTCCTATAGCCCTTAAAATCTGAGGGGACAAAGCCTTGGAATTGCCCACACGGAGCATCCAGTAGGAGCATATAGTCACCCTCTAGGCATAATCTCTCAGTGTAAAGTTGAACTCAGAGTAAGAGTAACCTGGTTAAAGGGGTTTTCATAAAAACCTAATGGTAACCTAAAATCCTAGCTACTGCTAAAACATGTTCAACTTAAGGTTAAGAATAAAAATTCTGCCGTCATTGTATTTTTAGTATTAAATGTCCAGTTTATATTAGAAAGGCGAGGAAAAGAAGAGAACAACCGAGAAGGAAGAAATAAAACTTTATTTGCTCATATATGATTATATATGTCAGAATTCCAAGAATATAAAGACATTATTAAAATTAGCAATAGAATTGTAACAGTATTGCTGGAATCATGGTCAGTAAACAAAAAGCTGTTATATATGTCAAAACTCCAAGAATATAAGACATTATTAAAATTAGTAATAGAATTGTAACAATATTGCTGGATAGTCAGTAAACAAAAAACTGTTATATGTCAGAACTCCAAGAATATAAAGACATTATTAAAATTAGCAATAAAATTGTAACAGTATTGCTGGATACGTGGTCAGTAAACAAAAAGCTGTTACGTATGTCAGAACTCCAAGAATATAAAGACATTATTAAAATTAGCAATAGAATTGTAACAATATTGTTGGATACATGGTCGGTAAACAAAGCTATTGTATTTTTATATTATCACTAAACAGGAACATTTTTATAATGATAGCTTCAAAAATATGAAGTATGTGACTTGAATCTAACGCAAGCCTAACTGGCTGCTTTCCCCTTGAAAGCTTCCTGAGTGTTAAAGTCTCTGGTTGTGCACTGTCACCTTGTGCTCATCCTGGGGTCTGTCTCCTATTCCCAGTGCTGCTGGAAATGTTGGTTGACCTGCTTACTTACCACTCCTAGCTTGCAGCTTTTCATTCCAGCTTCTATTTGTTCCTTTCCTGAGGAGAGATGATAGATATTTGAGGGTTTCTTCTAATATTACCTCACTCAGTGAGATGTTTTTTCCAGAATAGTTAGGCTATTATATTGCCAACCCCTTAAGTACGATTATTGTATTGCAAATAGTGATATGAAGACAAATATATCTGGTTTCACTATTAAAAACTTCACATTGACTCGTGTTCTTTTATGCAGCAAATGTCTCAGTTATCTATTTTGTGTATCAAGTGTGATTTGGTATAAACATACCATTACATGATTCCTTTTTTTACAAAGTGCTAGTTTTTATATGAAATATTGTCCACCTTCCCTTATAAAAATCATCTGTGATACTTTGAAAGCAGTACAATTATCCAGTGCCTTTTTAAAAAGACATGCTGATTGAGTATATAGGATGTGCAGTTGACTTTTTATTTTCCCCCCATTTTTATTAGTCTTATATGCAGTATGCAATAATTACATTGAAGTTGAGAATGATAATGATTAGGCAAAACTCCAGTTAGAAATGAGCAAAGTAGCTGGATACACCAGCTGATGAATGATTCAAAGTGAACCAATCTCAGAATTTTGTGCACATATATATTGCTTCAGCTTCACTTTGATTCATTGATTTGCTTTTTGACTTCCTTCCCTATGAGTTCCACTATTTTAGGGCCCAAGACATTAATTTCAGGGGTCTCAGTCATCTCTGTGGGTACCCTGTTCCTCCTTTTCCTGTCTTCTTCCCACGTTCCTGGTTTTGAGGGACTTCACTTTAGAGGCTTAGCTGAGAGGTTTTTTTGAATGGCCATGATAGTTTTTGGTGAGAAGCTGCAATTCCTCTAAGCTTTATGCTGGAAGTAGGCAGTCCAGTGACCTCTGGGTGTCTTGTTCACCCTATACCCCGCCCCCCACCACCCCCAGCAAAGCTCTCCTGCCTGTCCTGGATTCCATCCCCTGAGAGTGGGGCTCACCACCCTCAGAGATGCACCCACTATGTTGAGCCATTCAGGAAATCAGCTGCCTTTCCTCTCTGCAACTGCCTCTTGTGCCGGTTTCATCCTAGGCACTGTTTAAGGGTGACCGCAAAAGCTCTGATGTGCTCTTCTGAGCTTTCTTTTACTGTAATTGGTTCAGTCTTGAGCTCTCTTTTTTTTTAATGGCTTTTGCTTAGGTCACTGTCCATTATGGTTGCTGACCACTGCCTCTGATCTGGGCTCCTGGAGTCCTTTTCTAGGGGAAGCACACTTTGCATTTATAGTATGCACTAGCCACAGGTTCGTTTTTCTGAGTTTGGGGCTACCAGCTGCCGATATCCTCCATTCTTCCAGGTTTGTGCTTATCTCACTCTGAGGTTCTGGCCTCCGAGCTTTCCTTTGTGGTCTGTGGATCCCAGCAGCTCAGGGCTGCGCTCATTTGCCTGCTGTTTTTCTCCACTTCCAATATATCTTCAGGATTTCTGACCTGTCGATGGCCTCCTGTCAGTTGTGTGAGTGCTCTGTCTTCTAGCTCGGTTAGATGTTCTGGGCTCCATGTGGGCTTTCCTCTGTCTGCAGATGGCTGCAGCTCCCAACCCTTTGCAACCAGCCTGGGGTGGCTTTCTAGGCTGCTGGTTTTTCCTTCTCTGCTTTTGATGTTCCTTTGGGAATTCTCACCTTTCCCTGTGGTCCTTTCGGTTGTTGGGTTGCTTCTCCCTGTCCTAACTACATTGAAGAGGCATTTTATGACTAAATTCTTAACTTTTTAAGTGAGTTGATGAGGAGACATTGTGCAGCTCTGCTGACATCTTGACCCGGAAGACCTGTTTAACCATATGAGATGGAATTTTCAAATCTGTGATTTAGGGGTAGTAGTTATTGAGTTGGTTTTAAGAGTAAAGTAATGTTAATGTTCTAAGTGCCATAGTCAATGAGAAGTATCTATTTATATTATCTTAGTACTATTCTGAACACACTAAATTTAAGTGTATTGCATGTATATGACTGGATCTGATCTGTTATTTTCATATATAACTAAATTGTTTCTTTTCAGCTTTCAAATTAAAGGATAACTAACTCAGTGAAATTACTTGTTATTAGAAAAAGTTTAAACATCTTGTGACTAATGGTTCTCATCTTTTACTTAAATGCTTTACTGTTCGATTTATAAGATCAATGCTATGTTCTTCGAAAGGTGTTGATTAGTGCTAAGAATTATAATGTCAAGCTTATAAGCATATTGTCACAGTACTACCATAAAGACCATTTTATTTCTATTTTCAGCATTGCAGGGGGTCGGATACTGTCAATAATAAAAATGTTGTTGATTAAAGGCCAGAACAGCAGGGATTCTTTTCATAAAGCAGTAGAGGAAGTTGCTCAGGATTTGGATTTGAGGATTAAAAATATTGTCAGTTCTCAACAAGAGGATGTAGCTCTTAGCACCACTGATATCAGCCCTGCACGGGTAATGAGCTTTTTTATTTTTCATTATCTCCTATACAAAAATATTATCTCTCTGTTTGTTGTGTAAATGGTTTATTATTGCTACTTAATTCAGAAGAATGCGTTTCCTGTGTTCTAAGATGATGTTGAAAATTTAATTTTCTTAATAGGATTAGTTTCATCTTGGATAAATCATTATGTCTTTGGCCAAATTGTTTGTATTTGTTAAAATAAGACTCTGGATAATCTCTGTATCCCTTTTAGCACTAAAAACTTTTAACTCTTAATGAATATTAAGGTGTTTTGTGGCACTTTTCAATTATTACTCTTATAAAACAATTACTTTTTCACTTATTCAGTTGTAAAATACGGGCTTGTCTTCTGACCACCATGCTGAGCTCTCTGTAGGACAGCATCAGTTCTAGTAGAAATGATTTCCACTCAGTACTTCACTTTTCTAGTATAGATTATTGTAAACTCTTATTTTCTACTGCCGTTCTCATGTTAACATAGTCCAGTTTTCCCCATACCTGACAATCTCTTAGTGTATATTCCTAGAACATTATTTCTTTATTGATTTTTAAAAAATAATCAAATACAATCGATTCTACTCCACAGTATCATAGGGAAATTGACTATGATGTTTTTAGTTCCAGAATTGAATTAAAAAAAAAAAGATCCTTTTCATTGGGTGTCATTATGGCAGCCAGTGTTTGAAGAAAGACTTGGATAATTTTTATTATTCATTTATTTATAGCCCTTGGCAACCATTTTTACAACAATCATGTTTTTAGATTTACTCTGAATTCATGGTGTGGGAGAGATTATGGAATGTTACTCCATTTATTTCACATGTGTTAACATTTTCAGTGACTACGGTAGTTCAAATGGCAATCAGATTAATACTATAAGTACATATGAAGAAATTCTGCAATCTCAGATAATTAAGTACATCAATTTTTCATTATCTGATACAAGAAATGAAAATACAAGCAACCCAGTTCTTAATTTAATGTTTTTCACCAAATCCCAAATCTTTGAAAAATAGAATCAAGTAATATTCATTGACTGTCAGATTAAATGATGTACTGATACTGGTGAAAGCTGTGCTAAATACCAAATTCTGATAAACTGTTTTAATTCCAGTGGAGCTATAGGTTATGATTCATCTGATAGCCTAAGTCTGCAAAGCATAGGCAAAAGAGGCAAGTCCATGTTGATAAAAGCTGAGCAGACAGGCACAGCTACAACTGATGGCCCAAAGAAGGCCATTTTGCTATCTAGACACAGTGTCCAATACATCAGTCAGCCTCCCCACTGGTGGACAAAATACCTGGCACCTGGAACTTAAATGAGGAAAGGTTTGTTCATCTCCTGGTTTCAGAAGATTGTCTGGCTCCAGAGTAGGAACATCAGGGTAGAAGGACATAGTGAGCAAATCTGCTGAGGTCAGGGCAGCTGGGAAGCCAAGCAGAGAAGAATAGACCTAAGACGGTGTATAGCCCTGAAGGTTACACTTTCTTGCCTTTCTTCAACCTGCTAAGAAGTGTGTTGTGCTAATCTTTTGTGACTCTTACGCTAATCAGGTAGACAGTATAGCTTACTTGTCACATCTGTCGGTCTTGTGGGGAAGACTCTATCATGGCCTCTCTTTTGTCAGTAAATTTTACTTAAGCACAAAGAAGTCAAGCAGTGTCCCCAGAGTTGTGCAATATATGCAATTAGTAAATTGTTATCAAATCTAGCTAGAAATAACTCAGTTTATGCTTACATATGTCTGTATGTAGTATTATATTATTACATATTTGCCTTTATTATTCTAGTTAGTCACTAAGTTTTCAAATTCTCCCTTTTAAAACTTTCTTTTTATCTAGTGCCTGTCTTAGTCCAGTTCCTTTCATTTCTAACATGGTCTAGTATAGATTTTTAATTTGTGGGCCTGCCTGTCTTCAGATTTGATAGCATTCTTACACTAAAATATATTTTACACATTGCCATCAGAATTTTTAAAGAAAACATCTAAATAGGGTATTGAATTACTTGCTAAATAAAGCAAGAATTTTTGTCTTTGTAACTGGATGACTTATAACCTTTCTGCATGATGTGCAAAGCTTTCCCAGCACATCCTACATAACTCCCCCCTTTTTGTTCTGTAGCCTTGTCATGCTCCTTCACCCCTGAAAGTGCCACATTCTCTCCTGCCTCTGTGTGTTCCCGCCTCTGTGAAGCTGTCTTTGACTCCATACCCCAGTCCATTGATTATCCCCTTTTGCGTGCCCCATGCACCATGTGTAGACTTATTGGAAATACCATTTATCATTGTACAACAAAATTTTTGGTTATTCACTTATCTTATGAAGAAGGCTGTGGGTTCCTGGAAGCTTTAGCTTCAGATGCAGTGCTTGGGACATAATGTATATTAGTCAGTGGTTATTGATTGAATTAATGTCAGATTTTTTTTTATTTTTGCATCTGATTAGATCTTAATAACAGTCTGTGGGTTTAGTGTGCAGTTTGCCAGAATCTTACCCCTCTTTTTGTATCAGAGAAAACAATTTACAAAGATAGGATTAAGTCATGGAGCTGAGACTGGATAGCAGTGGTTGAATTTTCTGACTTACAGCCTACTGTTATTTGGACCAGGACAAAATGACTTTCTTCAGTGTTACTATTTTTGCAGAATTTAAAAAAATTAAATTAGTAAGCTTGATTACAGTGTAGCTTAAAGGAGAGATGTTCACATGCTTTACACCCACTTCTGATAGCTGAGTTTTTGTTACTTCAACAACACAGGGAGAAGAAGATGGACACATGACATGGAAAAGTGTGCTGACTTACTCGGTTGGGCTAATCGTTACATTTACTTAGAATTACTTTTTTGTTCCAGCCAAAATCTCATGCCATAAACCATGGCACTGCATACTGTGGCAGAGATACCGTGAAATCCTTACTAGTTCTTTTGGACGAAGAGGCAGCCAGTGCTCCTGCCAGAAACAAGGCAGAGCTCTTGTATAGTGATGAAAACACAATTCATCACAATGGAACTTCTATTTTTACACTTTTTAGGTAAGTACTGCAGGAGTTATGTGTGCATAAGTGTTAAGAGAAGTCTTGAAAACACCTGTTTATAGAATAAATATAACTTGTGATAGGAAATTGGGAAACTAGGGAAAGGTATATAAGAAGTGAGCCAAAGTGAAAGGGAGATTGGACATGCAGATGCAAAGAGTTTGTATATTGAAAAGATTGTGGTGCTGATTCTAGTTTTAATGTTTTTTATTGTTTTTTGCTTTGAGTAAATATTCGCAGCACTTCAGAAATTTTACTAAATATTTTCATTTGAATTATCTCATCTCTCAACTTTTTCTAGTAGTATCTCTACTTTATAACTGAAGAATTAAAGAATTGAGAGAGATAATAAATAATATACCTAAGAGAGCTAAGTTAGCAAGGGGGAAGGATTTCTTTCTCCAAAGTCTGTGTTCTGTGTTGCCTAACAATAGAAGAGAGTATGTGTGACAAACTTACACTAGATGGACCTTTATTTGCTCATTTTCACATTGTGAAGAAAAACACTTGCTAAGTCAGTTCTGGCACTATGTGTGAGATCTTGATAATGACTTAGTGTGCTCCAGCTGCCATGGCAAAATGTGATGTAGACTGAGTGTACTGCCAGTCTGCATTAAAAATGTCAGATCAGCGTGCTAGCACAGTTGGGTTTGGTGAGGGCACTACTGTGGGGTTACAGATGACCACCTTCCTGCTGTGTGCTCACATGGACTTCCCTTGCTGTGTGTTTGTATAGAGGTCTCTGTCATCCTTTTACAAGTTTACCGGTTTTATCAGATTAGCATGTTACCATTTTGAGCTTATTCAATTTTAATAGCTCCTAAAAACACTATCTCCCAATACAGAAACACTTGAGGGTTAAGCTTTCAACATGTATTTTGCAAAGGAAGGGATACCTTCTAGTGTACAACAGATACGCTCCTGTTTTAACAACAATTAGGTCAATCATTTAATTAGGTTAGTTTTTTTAAGTGACATTCTTAGGAACATGAATCATTTTAGAACAGGAGCATTAAATTATGTTTAGTACATTCTACAGAATTTTCACAAAGTTATCCTAATATTTGATTCTGTTTTCTTTTGGAATTATTACTTTTTAGATATTTATTCCCAGGACTAATATTGTCACCTCCATTTGAGATTGGACTCTGTCCTGTGGCTCTCTAGAGAGAAATTTCATAATGATCTTTCATTCCATGTTGTCTTCAAATTTCTTTATCATCTTCTTCACTAACTTTCTGTGACCATTCTTTTATATCTGAGTGTAATATAGTTCTTTCACATTTTCCCTCAAAAGCCCAAATATTTTGTAACAATGAAAATTACTTTTATCTGTGTTTTACTTAACATTCTGTGTTTGAATCTCTTAAAGGAGTGTTAAAAAATGAGCTGTTAATTTTTTTCCTTTTATCCTTTTCCTGTCTAACAGAGTTTGCTTTTATGTATTATAGAACTATAGATGATTGTACTTTTCTTTTAGACTGAATTCTATCATTTTCTTAAGGTGTTCTATTTGTAGAATTTGTTCAAACAAAATTTATCTCTAAGTCTAGTTTAAAAAGAGGTTTTCCTATCCTAATCATGTGATCAAAACATTTCATTTGTTTATAGTTTAGATTCCATGTTAGCATTTCTAATTCTTGTGCAGGCAAGTTGTAGTAAAGTAAAATTTTAATGATCTGCCTCAAAACAATAAAACTAAGGACAATGTAGTTCATAGATTTAAGTCAATATAAGGTTATCACTTATTCTTTATGAGTGTAGACTGTTCTTTATTTTTAAATAATGATTTTTTTGAGTCAAAAGGTTCTGGCTCTGGTACTTTTAAGCCAAAGAGGGATTCATTTATTAAAGAATACATTTGATGTGACTAAACTCCAGGATCCCTTCCAGTGTGCCTTCTTTGACCTTCTAATTATTTTTTCTTGAATTTTCCTCTTATTCTGAATCTTAGATATGTAGATATCTTATTCCCTTTCTTAGACATCATGGTGCCTGAACACAGGGCTAGTAAGAGAATCAGTTTTCTATCCATTCCAATATTTTGTATGGTGGCTTAGAAATAAGTTATAGTTCAAGAAATATTTAGTTATGGAACGAATTAATTAAACAAATCCTTAATATTTTGGACTCTGAAAATAGGGGCAAAGATACTTTATAAAGTATTAGAAATATAGCTTAAGTTGTTCTTTATCCTGTACCTGAGCTTTTGAGTAGAGGAGTGGGGGAAAGCTACCTTAAACAGCACTTAATGCGTGTCTTTGTTCTTTTGGTTTGTTATATAGCAATATCCTTTAGATTGAGTAGTTTGTAAATAACAGAAATTTATTTTTCCTAGCTCTAGAGGCTGGAAATAAAAGATCAAGGTGGCAACAGATTCATTGTCATTTACAGTTAAGGGCTCATTCCTCATAGATAGCACCTTTATGCTGCATCTTCATAGGAAAGAAAATACAGAGGGTTTTAAAGGTCCAAACAGGCTCTGTCAAGCCCTCTATATAGCCAGTAATCCCACTGATGAGGGCAGAGCTGTCACAACCTTATCACCTCTGAAAGATCTCACCTCTCCGTACTACTGCTTTGAGTTTTGGAGGGACATAAAAATTCAAACTATAGCAATAAGATTTTGCCTTTTTTCCATAGCTCTCCTACACAAGTGAATAAGTCGTTGATGAAACCTCTAAAAGAACGTGTCCAGAAGTTGATGCAAGAGAAAAAAGTGAAGGTATGATATAATGTACTTTTCTGAATAATAAGCATCATTTTAAGTGTAGAAGAAATAAATCTGTAAAGCTGAGCTGGATAATAAAAATGTATGTTGCATGGCTGTGCAACAAGAATGAAACAGAAAGTGAGCACTGAACGTAGTAGAAACTTTCCTCCACTAAGCTGGTTTTGGCTGTTTTAAAAGAAGAAAAGAAATAAGCCGTTGCTTTTATAAATGTTGGGTAAACACCCACTGAATGAATATAGGGGAAAATAAAGTTGACATATCCTTCTCATGTACATATCTCATATATTTACTAGAATCTTGAGAGACTGTGTATGTTAGCTTCCCCTTACTATACCAGTTCCAACCATGATCATTGGCCTTGTTACTTTTGGGCCTGTGGTTGGGAAGCTATATGGCAATGGTACTGAGTATGTGGCAGACCTGAACCATTTTCTTTGTGGATGCTGAATAAAAGAGGAAGAACAAGGGGCTGGGCCCACCTCTTAGAGTTTCTACCGCCTATCAGTAGCACCAAACTGGGGACCAAGCCTCTAACACATGGCTTTTTGTAGGACATACCTAATCCAAAGTACAGCACCATGCCATTTAAAATTTCTTTCTGAAGCCATAATAGCAGAATATAATTAGGTGTAGATTGAGATTCAGAAGATGTTTACATTCTTGAGTGGAGTTGCTCTTTACACTTTACACTTCAGTTTGAGG
The DNA here is from genome assembly GCA_004027205.1 of Ctenodactylus gundi. Classification (NCBI taxonomy): domain Eukaryota; kingdom Metazoa; phylum Chordata; class Mammalia; order Rodentia; family Ctenodactylidae; genus Ctenodactylus; species Ctenodactylus gundi. The sequence continues at coordinate 417,174 of PVKB01001172.1, read as the reverse complement.
TAAATTTTTCTGTTGTGGTAGTTATTCTTGATTGCTAGCTTGCTTAGATTGAGAAACACATCGGAAATTAGTAAAGTCCACTTTTCTGTGTGTCTGCAAAGGTGTTTCCAGAGACAGTTGGCATATGAAAGAGTAAGCTGTGGGGAAAGCTCTGTCTCACATGTGGGCAGTACCAGTCAGGAGGCTGAAGGCCCAAGAGGGCCCAGACAGAAGCAGGAGGATGCCTGCCAGCTCAGGCTCCTGTCAGTGCTTCCTGCCTGCTGTTAGCTGAGCAGCTGTCCTCCGTCACACCCTTCTGCTGGCATGTTTCTGCCTTGCCACAAACCTAAAAGCAAAGGAATTGGCTGACCATTCCCTGAAAACTTTGAAATTGTGAACCAAAATAAATCTTCTCTCTAACTTGATTTTCCTCAGGCATTTTGTCACAGTGATGGAAAGCTGGATGACATATTTATCATGTGACATGTTTGTGCCAATACATAATGTTTTCTTCAAGCATTTGTAAACTTTCAGTCTTAGTTTTAAAAAAGAAATCTGGTTTTAATTCATTCAGTTGTTCAGTGTACATTTATAGAATTTCTATGTGGTAGTCACTGTTGTATAATGGGAATATATAATTTGTTAAAAAATTTCATAGAAAGCCTTATACTTACCTTTAAGTTATCAGATAATTATTCCTTTTGATACAACAGTGATAAAGAAACTGTAATTTGTATGCCTTTAATGTTCTTTTCTGGACATTCAGTTCCGTTTACAAAACTGTCAGTTGTGTCCTGTTTTATATACATAGTCCAGAACCATTTAGTTTATTAATAAATATTGTCAATTTTTTCTGTTTGTTAGTAATTTATGCTGTGGAGTAAATCATTGATTTTTTGTGAATAAAATTAGTCAGTTCTCTGCTATGCTAATGTAATTACCTGTTGTCAAGGGATATGACTTTTCAAAAAAGCCTAGTTTTTGGAATTAAATAGAAACAGAGGCACAACATATAAATTCTTTAGCTTTTTCTCCTGGTATACATACTAACAATCGTAAATATTTTAATTGAATAAACATGGGGTATGTTTTTAGAACTAAGTAAATCAACATAAAAGACTTACCTGAGGATTGAGAAATTTTTGTAGAATCTGAAGATGAACTACTTATAAAATGTATAGTGTATATAAATTTATGTTTTGGGAAATAGATCATTTAATCCATTCTCATTTAAGATATTGAAAATAAAGTTGACATTTCCTCCTCATTTACATTTCTAGTATTTCTAATACTTGATGTACTTGATTATGAAATATCCATGTCATTATTTCATGGGACAAATTAACTTTTCTTGGATTTTAATTTCTTTTATTACTAGAAATAGATACTTCTCTTATCACAAAATTTGGGGAAAACCATGTTGATAACTCTTCATTAAATACTCATTTACTCATTTTAGGTCTTCACCTTTTATTTCCTTCTGTATTTTATTAGAAGATTTTTAATGTAATTTAAATAAATTTTCTTATGAGGGAAATCAGGATATTTTTACTAATCCTTCATGGGGTTTTTTTTTTTTTTTTTTTTTTTTTTGAGACAGGGTCTCTCTGTAGTCCATGCTGGTCCTGAGCTCAGGCTGACCTCGAACTAATGGCAACCATCCTGACTCAGCCTTCTGATTATTGGGATTACAGGCATTTGCCACCATGCCTGGTTGGGACCCTGAAACCAGGGTTTTGAGCTTGCTAGGCAGGTGATTTAATCACTGAGCTATTCCTCCAGCCAGTAAAACTTCACGGATTTGAGAAGAACTTTCAGCAAACCTAATAACTTATGTGAGCTGAACAGGAAAATATGTTTAAGGCATGAAGCTTTGGGAACAGTGAAAATTCGGAGTTAGATGTTGTGTGAAAGTAAACTGCCTATAACTCTGTTCCCTCCACAGGCAGCCAGGTAGTCCTTTGCTCACAGTCTTAACAAAATTGTTAGATATCCAAATTTATCTCCTAGGAGTTTAGAAATCCCTGAATATATCCAAATTAACAAAGTAGTTTAACTTGTAGAATTTCTCTCCTTTGGTACCCAAAATGAGTACCAAATAATAAAAACTAACAAAAGTAATCACTGAGGGAAAAGCAACATAAATAAGTTAATCAGATATAGTGAACTAAAAAAACTGGTAGAAAAAGACAAGATTTCATAGGGAAGAGGCATACAGAATGGCTTAGCAAAGTAATCTAGTCCTAGCCCCAAGATAATGGTACTAATGAGTTAGCCAAATTCCGAGCATTATCAGTAATATTTTCAAAACTGAGAAGTCAACTAAATGTGTGTTTTTCCCTTACCCTACTACCTTACTCATCAAAAGGACAAAAGTAACAACTGGATTGTGATGTGACCAAAATGTGGAAAATGAACTCTGACATTTATGCCAATGAAGTGAAGGCTCTAGTGCTATGTAGTGTCTTAGGGAAATTCTTGTAATTTGAGTGAAGTACAGTAAGCTTTCTGACAGTATATGTAATGCATAATAAACTCATAGAGGGAATACAAAATCCAGAAACTGTTTTAGATTGCCTGTCATGCCTAATGAGCTCTGGTTGTCCCTCCACCATTTCTCAAGTGACAGAAGAATGAGGGACAGAAAATAGGTAGTATTCTTAATGTAATTCTAGGAAGAAAACAGAATGCTCTCGAGTAAGGAGGGAACTGTATTTGAGTCTCCTGTGGACTTGAACATCTCCATTTCCATGTATGATATGGATTGTGGCAGAACCCCAGTCCTACTACAGTAACAGACAGGAAAAGGCAGATTAACATCAGGGAAATATATTTCAAAGACAGAAGAGCTATGTAAGCAAGGAATTTTAAACTATGAATCTGGAGAGGGTAAAGTCCTTCTGAGATGAGCAGTTTATTGTCGGCTATTTTCTCGTCTGACACTTGCCAATTTGGATAACAGTTGAGAACTAATGTTGGCCAAGGTAAAGGAACTTGTACTGAAGGAGAGAGAAACCAACAAAGTTTTGGGGTGTCTTGAGAGGCTGGCAACCATCTAGAAATGTCAGAAGGTCTAATGTTTTTAGCAAGGGCACATATGTGGAAGTTTGTTGCTGTGTGAGAGGTAAGCAGCCTCACTGTAGTCTGCTTAAATCACCTGTGTCCTGTGGTACTGATACTTAGAAGACAAGGTTCCACCATAAAAGTGGAACCTTCCTTAAACAAATATGGCTGGTCTCCTTTTTGAAGGTAATTTCTCCATTAGTAAATGAAGTAGGGGAAAATGTCAAAGGCACAGCGTGAGAATCCTAGAAAGGCAGAATGAGCTCTCAGACTTTCAAGCCGTAGGCACGAGAGACGTCGTCATCACAAGGCTTTCAATTGAAATTGTAGGGGGGATGGGACAGAGAGAAACACATACCAGAGGAAGAGGTGAATCGTGTGGTTACTTTATTAGAGAGGGCAGTTCATTCAGTATATCACTTTCTACTTCCAGGTTTTTACTTACACATGTTGTCTTTTTCCTCATAGCTTCTTCTTGCTTATATACTTGTTAATGATTTTCATTCATTAATTCATTCAACACATAGATATTAAGCATCTCTCCTATGCCAGTTTCTATCTTAGGCAGTGCAATAGATCAGACAGACAGTAGACTGCTGTTATGTACAACGACAAGGCTTTCCCACATATTTGTGTGGCTGAGATACAAGAATATATATCAAGCTGCTAGCCTTGGCCAGCTCTTACAACACTTTGAACTCTAGTGTTGCTCATACTTTGAGGAACACTCCATTAAGAGACATGTGCGACTTATTCCTCATGACTCTTGCCATAAACAGCCCTTGAGCCTAGACAAAGAGGCCAGTATCAGCCCTGTCCCCACAGATCTCAGACACCCAAAGCCAGACCTAAGAACTCATTTATGGTCTCCTGGTAGGCATGTCTGAGGCCTGTGGACTCCTCACCCTGTGGGGGAAGGAAGGCCAGAGCAAACTCTATTTTATTTGGAGTCATAGACAATAATGAAAACAAGTGGGTATGTGATATACTAGAAGGTTATCCATACTGTGGAGGAAACTGGAGAGTGGGCAAAGGGAACATGTTCCTTCCATGTGTTTTGACTTGAAGTAGTCTAAGTAGAAGGCTTCTTGGGTTGACGTTAAGCAAAGACTTTCAGGAGTGAGCAGCATCTTTTATTAGAATGAAAATGAGTGTGTTTCTATTAGACTGAACTAAAATTGAGTTCATCTCTGCAGAAGTACTGAGGCTAGAATTTATTGAGTGCCTACTAAGTGCCAAGTGTGTATATTGAGCATGTGTATTCCTCGCCCCAATTAACCCTTGTTCAACTCCAGGTGTCGTTTTTCATTTTTCAAACCGTACCTATATCTAAGTAAGTAACAACAGGAGTTTATGTTCAGGTGGTAGATGACAAAGTTGATCCTATCTCTAAAGACTAATTAAAGTCATAAATAGTTATGATTAGAGGTCGTGAAAAGATAATTTTGCTATTCAGGTCAAAGGTATTATTCTGCTTTTTAACAAAGTAAATGGAATTTTCCTGCTAAAGAAATAGGTATTTAATGTGTATTCAAATTCATATGCCACTAAAGGTGCTAAATCTCTATTATTTTCAAAGTGTTTTCATGTAAGAACAGAAAGATATGTTTAGAATATTTATTTTTAGTTACATAGTAAATAGGTACAGTAAGATTAATTCATTTTTTTCTAACTTGCTAATATATTGGTATTTTGACAGCTTGGAACTTTCATGTTCTTACTAATACAGCGGACTCAGAGTATCTGTGACTTTTCAATGTTTTGACTCATTCATCTTAATTTAACTGGAGTCAGGCTTTCCTATGTGAAGTACTATTTTCCTCAAACTGGGAACCTACTAATAATCTCAATTTAAAAAGAGCTTGTGGCAAAAGGACTTTTCCAGTTCTTGGCAAGTTTGAAGTTCATTGCAATTTTACTGTGGATAGAAATCTTTCCGAAGGGGGGAAAATCTTCTACAAAGGAAAACTTTCAACCCATTTTTCTCATGTGACTTGAAAATAAAATGATTTTAACAGCCATGTATGAGTCTGGACATTATTCTTAGTTGTTTAGTACTTCAAAAGCACTTTCAAGAGGGAATTGTTGTGCTTGTTTGTGATTCCAAATCAAATACACAGAGAGATTTGGAAGATTTGCTACAGGAAGTAATCTCAGTTCTGTGTAGCCACTAATCTTGTGCAGAAAATTTCACCTTTTATGAACAAAAGAAAAGCAATCTCTTTTATTGTAAATACAAGTCAGTGTAGCTTTTGTTGTTTTTAAAATTAAAATGAAGAAAGCTGGTTATAAGTTCATATTTTGTTCTGCATTTCTATAATCATTTTGAATTGGCATGATCCTAGAGATCTAATTCAACAGATCAATTTTGTCAGAATGCCAACTTTATATATGTTACTATAATAGTAACTACCCATTGTCTACTTTATGTTTCTGGAGTTTATATAACCTGTTCATTTTGTTTTACTTCATATAGTTCTGACTATTCTTTGATGTAAATATTATTACTTCACTTATAAATGGAGAAATGAGAGACACAATTGTTATCCAGTATCATCTAGCTAATAAGTAATAGGTTCAGTACTAGCAGCTACATCTTTTTACTGAAAATCTCTGGTACTTTTCCCATCACATCATTTTCTCTTCCTCTGCTGCTTTGTTATCTGGAGATCACATTGTTGGACTCAGTCAAGTTTATGGTCATTCGGAAGCTATTTGGTCTTATTAATATGCAGTTTTAAGTAAGGTTCTCCTTATCCTGTATATCTGTACTTAATATTTTGAACACAAGTATAGGATTTTGTTGATGCCCATCCATTTTACATTCTGCTCTGGTCTAGCCTTTCAAAAATTTTTTAGTCTTGATTTTGTTATACAATTTATTTGTTATTCCTTCCAGCTGTGTGTCAACAATAAAGTCTATAAATGGAATGTCTTTGTAACTATTGGAGCTATTCTAGTTGTCTCTTTTGTATACTATGTGCCTATCACATATTTGGAACTTAATTTTTAGACAGGGCAGAAAAAAGAAAACTCATGTATGATCTTTTATAAAATGAAAAAAGTCCTCAATATAATGACCCTAAGTCATTTCTTTGGAGATAATTATTCCAAGATCACCATAGAACTCTTGTCTTTTTCTCATATTTTAATATATTTATAATTTTCATGGTAAATAAAGTTATTTCTTTTTTTTATATTGTGACCATTGAGAATCCGTTTCCTTGTTACATGTATTTTATGTCTTGTGATCATTAAGGGGCCATTTTTCTGCAGGAGCCCAAAAAGAAAAAATCTACCCTCAGGAGAACTATGGGCACTTATTTTATGACTTCATATAACAAACAGAGCTTTCTTAGATTGCATATTAAACATGAATTAAAAAGCAAAAATTTCTAAAGAAAGTTCTACTTATACTAGATATGAGATTGAGAGAACATTAGTTTTCTGGGTTAAATAATGCAATACCTGCATTTTTATTTAAAGAGTTTTATAAGGTGGTGATGACAGAGTTTGTAACTGGAGGAAGCCACTTAGAGGTGCCACCACTCTCTGGGTGTTGAGAGAGTGATCCAGGACATGCATTTAGCATCTCTTTGCCTGAGTGGTCTTTCTGTGCTCTTTGTAACTCTTAATAAGCAACATATTTATAATTCCTGTAAGCAGTTACTGGCCAGGTGAAAGAACTGTGTGAAGGGATAATGTCAATGAGTTGTGCTAGTTTTGCAGATGGAAGTGTTAATGGTTGTTGCCATAACAATGATAAAATGTAGAGTTTATTAATAAAATATCTTTTAATAGCTATAAGTTGCTCTGATTTTGTATTTCTAGGATTAAGTACAGAAAAAGCAACATAACACTCTCAATTATATCAGAGGAAATCTTAAGGTAGAAATTAAATATGTGAGTTGTGTCCATGAGATCCATTGAGATGTAGTGAATTGTAGTTTCATTCATTACTGACAGCCTGCTCTCCTTTACTGTTTTCTGATAAATAGATTTTTGATTTTGTGTATTTTTATAACTTTATGCACTTTTGTGGTTAAGTGGAAGATAACATCAAGCTCCAGTTGTCTGGTGCTCCATTGAAGCCCTGAAATATAATTTTTAGCCACCTGAAAAATAGAGATTGTCACAGACTCCAGATAATTTGTCCTTGAAACAAAAATTGTTTTTATGATACAACTGTACAAGACACTTTTCCTCTTAATCATAGTCAATGGATGTCATTAGCATTATGTTTGCAAACATCTGAGTGGATTGAATGCTGTACCTCTTCAATTATGTAATAATATATCATTTTTGAGTACATAACAGACGTGTTTTTTTTTCACCAGTACTCTAAGTAATACCCAGCGTTATGTAGTTACACTTTGAATTGTTAAAGAATTTGAGGTGGCTTTTTTAAGTATCCTCATTATCACTAGATAGTTATAGACCAGTATAACTTTTGAAATTTGCCTTATTTGTGTAAACTACTTTGCTCTAAAGTTAATTTTTATTCCTAAAATAGCTCATTGATTTTATTTTTGCAGGATATGTTTTCAAAGCAATTCTTTTTAATTCTTAAATTTTTAATTTAAAAAATTTGCTTCTAAATTTTTACAACTTAAAATTTTTAACTTTATCTTTCCAATTTTCTTCTGTTTATAAAGGAAGTTATGCCTTCCTATTTTAAGTAAGAGGATGAATGTAAGAGGTTTTTTTTTTTTTTTGAGCATTAAATCATCTGGTTGAGTCTTCCTAGACTGATTTCTGAATCATCTTTCTTGCTTTCTTAAATATTTCAGATTTAACCCAGAAATATCGCCCTAATTCTATTTGTTTTCTGTTTTAAAAACTAATTTCCTATTTCTGTTTTTTTGAATTCTTTTCTTGAATTCTATGTGCTAATGTTTCCTCCCTCATCCCCCAAGTATTGTGCTCTGTGTATTTAGGATGAAAACTTGTATTTCTCTGTGGCTAGGGATGTCATGTATATTCACTCTTCAGAGCAGTTCAGGCATAGAAGGGAGCAGAAGCCTCTGAAGCAATAAAATTGATATTTTCTAGCTGTTATAAAAATTATCAAAAATATACATAAATCTGGCATTACTGAAAAGAACAAAAATGCTAGCTATAGCAATGAATATGTCTGCAAGTGAAGAGACATAAAACTCTACAAGTTCTCAGTGAATAGTAGAGGTTGTAAGGGAACTTTTTGTGCTGTGGAGTGGTCTCTAGCGAATGAAAAAATAAAGTATAAATTTCATATTTTTCTCTCTGTTAGCAGATGAAGCAAACCTTAATTAGGTCACAGTTTTCTTGTACATATAAAGATGACTACGTGATCAACAAGGACAAAGGGAATTACATCAACTCAGCATCAAAGCCTTTGGCTATTCTTCACATGGGAAACGACCTTTCTGGTAATTGATCTTATTTGAGCCATTAAATAACAGTTTAATTCTAGTCTACTAATTGGTTCTTAAGTAAAATTACATCATTTTGGCAAAGTATTATGAAGTGTAAAGTCTTATTGTATTGGTTTTTTTTTTTTTTTTTACTGTCTGTATTTAAGTTAAATCTAAGTGCAAACTATGGAAAGGAATAGGAAACAGTTTGTCTTAACTGAATGGATTTAAGAAATAATTCATAGTATTTGTTTAAGGGTTGACCATTATACATTCAAAAAATAGTCATGGTAGCAATGAGAGCAAATGTGGTAAAATGAAAACTAATTTGTTAATCATTTAATTGGTGAGATTTTACCATAAATCATTAATTTCAAGCCAAGCAATCAGGCCTTTAATCCCAGGACCCTAGGAGACTGAAGTAGTAGTAGGATTCCACGTTGAAGCCCTACCTGGGCAATTTAGTGACTTAGCTAGAACTTGTTTCAAAATCAAAACTAAAAATGGGCTATGGATGTAGCTCCCTGTGAGGGCCCTGGTATTGATTCCCAGAACCACACTTGATATTTGACTATTTATCCTTCTTTATTGGTATATGTTTGTAACACATAAAATTACATCTATTTTGAGGAATTGGTATGCCATATCATGATCATTTTTAAATTTTTCTCCCATTTTATTTAAAAAATTTTAAATTCTCATGAGTAATAATACTAAATATTGTGATTCCTTCCCTTTTTTCATCTTGTGTAACAGAGGGTGTAAATTCATCAGTTGGAGGATCAACAAATGGAACAAGTTCTGGAAATGTTCATCTGGACAGAAATAAAAATGACAAAGTATCAAGAAAATCAAATATTCAGACAGGAAATAAGAGTTCAAAACGGAAACAGGTGTATTTGGATGGTGAAAATATTCTCTGTGATCATGGAAGTGAACCACCTCAACATAAAAATGTTAAAATATCTAAAACATCAAACAATGCACAAAATATATTAGATGACAAACTAGCCAGAATAGCAAAAGGCAATAAATATCCTGCCAAAGACAAATTGATTACTGGCCAGACAAAGTTGACTCAGTTTTTTAGACTGTGATTTTGTTGTTTATATGTGTTAGATTTGTCTATCTAGACACTATTTGCCAAAGTCATACTTTTAAAAGATCAAAGTATAAATGATAGTGCTTTATTATTTTGTTCTGGACTGTATGTAAGGTTTGTATATCATTAAAAAATACCACTCAGTCATGATTATGCAGAATTTCCAGTTTAATGCACAGAAAAAGGATAGCACTTAGAATACTAGTATATTATAATGCAACTTTTTAAAAAGATGACATTTAAAATAATACACAAGATAACATTAAGGGGTTTTCTCCCCACTGGCAATCACATGACACTGCTTTCTTCAGCAAAGGCGATACAGTCCATCTGTCAGACTTGCCAACAAGGTCGGTAGACTCTTCCCAGCATACACCTGAGCACTAAAAGAAAGAAGTTTAATGTTTATAAAAGAATCTAATGATCATACAGAATTAAGCGTAAAAGAAAGACTGGCTCTATTTTAAGTGAAGCTGAATAAGTAAAAATTACAGCTAGGTGCTTTTTAATCCCATATTTTATCACAGGGTTCACTTAATGTCAACTGTAATTTAGCCATGGTTTTAATTTGATTTTATGATTAGATCCAAATTCATTTAACCTCTGAGTTTGTTTTATGATGTTAAGATGTAAGAATTGAATTTTAAAAAGACTACTCACTGTCAAAATCTCTCCTTCCTATAGGAAATTTAGCTGAGTTTTCTTCATCTCCAATTTCTCTCTTTTCTTGTGTTGCTTCAATATTTTGAACTCCGTTCTCAGCTGGAAAAGCTACAGATCCTTTTAATGCAAGATAAGGCTTTATAAGATTCAGTGGCAGACCACGACTTAGGAAAGTATGTTTGGAGGCCATGTTCTGTAAAGAGAAAGTTGATGCATGTCTTAGGTAAGAGTCCTTTTCAGAGTGGAGCTGTGATACAGTTGTGTAACATTCTAATCCATCAATTTAGACATGATCTACAGTGCTTTTTATTGTTTAAAATATCTTGGATAAAAGTGTGCTGGGAATTTAAAAAAAAACCTTTAAACAAGAGTTTTTCTTTAGGCTGCAGGAACTACTTCGTATGTGTGAAATTTTAGCAGTTTATCCTAATGCGTCTTACGAGTATTTGCATATGTTTCTGTTTATAAAAGTACCAATTTTACAAAATTTTCTTTTAAGTAAAAGACAGTTCAGACTGTCACTTACCTTTGAATTTTTGTTTTCCTCATCATTCATGAAACCGCTCTCATCATTTTTATATTGTTCCAGAGAAGGGGCGACAACTGATCGTTCTGCAGCATCTTCTTTCTGAAAGGCTTTCCCCATCCTAAATGTATTAAGTACCACATCATCTTCTAAGTTTCTGATAGACTTGGAAGCTGAAAGTAAAATACCTTGAGAAAACAAAGAAAAAGTTAGTATTAATATATAGGAAGAGACATTCATTTTTGCCATTCTTAGTTCGATGTTTGCATAAAGTCAAACTAGTGTGTAGAGAAAGAAGGAAAATTTCGCAGTCAAGTTGCTTACCGAATGATTCCCTGCCTTTATATATTTTTTCAGATTCAATAGAAAACACTTCAAAGACTTATGCTTTCATCATTTTAGAAATGACTCATCAGATAAAGGCTAATCACCCTTTGAATAGCTGCTAATACCTACATTGTTGTGGTCTTAGTGTCATGTTGTTGATTTCAAGTGTGAGTTTTCTTAAACTGTGATTAAGAAGCTTGAAAAAAGGTTTTCTGTTGAATGGATTATAGGCTCTTGAAAATGGGTTGCTATTAAGGAAGACCAGGGGATATCAGGGTCCCTCAGTAGTATTGTCTCCTTCTGTGTATTTTCTATTTAATATATTAAAACCCAAATTACTTAAGGATGATAAGGATAAAAGTTTTATTTCATTTTAATCTTGATTAAGTAGAAGTAATCCTCAGAAAGGATTTTCTTTTGTAAATACTTGATGTAATCTCTGGTAATTAAAGTATGTACACTTGTCAGTGTGACCTTAAAAGCTGTTTGTGTTTTGTCCTGCCTGACCTGTCAGATGTTTTTAATCTCTACATTTACAGACAGGTAGCACTGATATTTATTAGGAATTCAGCAATTAATTAATAAAAAAATCCATGAAAAGAGTAAGTACTTCATAAATACTTATTTTGTGAGTCTTATGGCTTTTAATCATACATTTCAGAGTTAATATCTAATTTGATAATAATGAATAAGAGCATATATTCTCTTACCTTTTGATATATATATATATATATATATATATATATATATATATATATACACATGTGTATGTCTGTATGTATATAGTAAGAATTTTTTGTAGAGCATATTTTTTATATGTAGTTGCTGGGTTATGGAGTATATATGTAGTTAGCTCTGCTGATGCCAACATGTTTTCTTGAATAATCATAGCCAGCTTATGCTCCGATCAGCAAGGTCATCACTACTCCAGTCATTACTACATATCCTCGTCAATGCTTGGGTATTTCACTGTCCTGTTAATTTTCCTTTCTCAAATTGCCAAAGAGATTGATTTTCTTTCCAAATGTTTGTAAACCATTTATTTTGTCTTTTCCATAAAATGCTTTTTTTCTTTATCCGTTTTTATATTGGGTTGACTTGTTCTAATTGATTTGTGGGAGTTCCTCACATAATATCCTGGATAGTACTTATTTGTTAGCTATATATGTTTCACGTCTGTTGCAAACATTTTCTCTCAGCTTTTGACTTTTCTTAGCTATATATTTTGCAGGTATTTTTCTTTCAATTTTTGACTTGTCTTTTCAACCTCTTTATGGTGATACTTAGTGAAACAATCTGCACAATTTTATCATTTAAATACTACTTTTTAAAAGAAATTCTTCTCAACTCTGCTCTGAAATTACTAGCATTTTCTTCTTAAAAGTTTAAATGTTTTGTTTTTCACATTCGAATTCTTAGTTCTCTGGAGTTTTGTGTATGTTAGATAGATTTTTACTTTTCTAATGCCCTTCCACATTTCTTGAATAATTCATTCTTTCCCCACTGATCAGTAGTGCCATCTTGATAGTGTACCAGGCTTCTTTGTATTTGTGAGGCTCTTCGTATAGTCTTTATTCCATTGCCCAGTCTACATGTTGGTATTATTTTATACTTTTAATGTGTAAAGTTTCCTAGTTTCTTCTCATCTACTGAACTTTTTTTGTTGCAGTTCCTTAGCTATTCTTGACCGTTTGTTCCTCATAGAAATCTTAAGATAAGCTTTCAAGTTCTTTGAGAAAACTTGATGGTGTTTTATGGTAATTCCATTTTTTCTGTAGCTTAGTTTGAGGAAGGAACTGAAAATTATAACTCAATTATAATTAACTTTCTTATTATTAGTTATTAAAATGCTATTTTTAAAATTTTAATTCCTTGGGGGCTGGAGGAATAGCTGAGTGGTTAAAAGAGCTTACCTAGCAAGCCCAAGGCCTTGGGTTCAATTCCCCAGCACCACATATGCTGGGCGTGGTGGCACATGCCTGTAATTTTAGCACTAGCGAGGCTGAGGCAGGAGGATTGCCATGGGTTTGAGGTCAGCCTGGGCTCTGTAGTGAGTTCAGGATCAGCCTTGACTACAGAGTGAGACCCTGTCTCAAAAAAAATTGATTCATTTTCTAATGTAACTGATAAGCCTAAACGCAGACTTCTGTGTAAATGAACTACTGTAAAAAATTATGAACTTTAAAAACTTTTACTAGGTTACAAATATATGTATATTTTAGGATTTTCTTTGAAGACCATTGATGAAATAAAATAATGACATTGTATTAAGGGTGTGTGTGTGTGTGATTGTGTGTGTGTGTGTGTGTGTGTGTGTGTGACACTGGCTACAACCTCTAGTAAGTGTTGGAAATGGAGATAACAGACATCTTTGCAGTATTAATGATTTCACAGGGAATGATTTTAATGTTTTACCATTGAATATGATGTTTGCCAAAGGTTTTTCCTAGACTATCTTAAAAATGATAGACTATTATCTTTTATTAATTTTTTAAAATAAGGATTTGTTAAATCTTATTTTAATGCCTTTTCTGTACATGTTGGTGAGACAGTCATATCATTTTCTCCATTAGTCTTTAGTAAATTAGTAATTTTTATGATGTTGAAGTAGCCCTGTATTGATAAGACAAGACTTATTTATATCCAACTTGGAAATGTTTGACTTCATACATTTTGCGTTTATTATCCAGAATGAGATTGATCTGTCATTTACCTTCTTATATTGACTGGATTTGGGGTTGACAATAAGGTTGTACTAACTTCATAAAATGAACAGAGGAGGTTTATTCTTTTTTATTACTAACCTGTTTAGGCTTGGGGTTTTTGCTGTGATTAATTTAAAAATGATTGATTTGCCTTACTTCAATAGCTATAGAAACATTTGGCTTCTCTGTTTCTTTTTTAGTTTTAGGAATTTATATTATTCTGTAGTTTTATTCATTTCATTTATGTACATTTTTCTAGAGATAGGCATTATTAGGTGTCGGTTCCCTTGGGAACTTCTAAATCTTATTAGACAAATATTTTTTATTCTACTTATAAACAGAAAATCATGAAAATTTCTGACATCTTTGCTCTTAGAGCTTTATTCTTATTTTTTTAAAAATGTTGTTAGTTTTGCCTTGGTTTGTTCCCAGGATTTGAAACCTGTTTTAGAAGTGCCTGTTTAACCTATAGAAGTATTTGCTAATGCTAACCTTTTTTTCTTAGCTGCTGTGTTGACAGTGTAATAAATATTAATAATTATGTATTTTGTTTTAAGTTTCCACTGGGTGAATTGGTTTGGCTGATCTTCACTCAAAATTGGGACCAAATCCAAACCATTTTGATGGTTTAGAAAAGTTAGTTAATGTTTTCCTTTATTTTGCTTAAACTATTGTAGCCTGTGGACATTATGAGGTTTTCCCATACCCATTTAATTATGGAGATAGTTTCAAATTTTTAAAATGATAACTTTTTTAAAAAAATTGGTTACTCTGATGTGCAATGGAGCGTAGTAGATTTCTTTTTCATTGATGCTGAAAATGAAATGTCCCCAAGTGGTAAAAAAGAAACTTTGAAGAAGAAAAACCATTGCCAGATGGGATTGGATGGTTCAGAAAACCTTGGGAAGTCACAAGATTTATGTCAAATGTGATTTTCATTTTCTTAACCATTACTAACACCGTATATTTGTAAATCACTTTATTAAACTTCTCCTTCCAATTGTCATATCTTTGCTATGTGTTGCCAATAAATTTACTGTAGATCAAACAGCAATTGCTGAATGCACAAGTTCTTACTAGCTAATTTTTTGAGTGTAAAGGTCAAGATTGTTCACTTATGTTATTAAAAATGCAGAGAAAGTTAAAATTTCTTCTTAAATGTCTACAGTGAAAAACCATATCCTTCCACCTAAATTCTATCATTGTTTTATTGGCATTCTTCTATTCCTTCTATCCTGCCATTAGTCATCTTATTTGTAAATGAATTTCAAAGTAAGTCCCATGTAAGAGTATATCTTCCACTAACTACATTAACATACATATCATTAACTGGAATTTAAGATTTATTTACAGTTTTTTCTATTTATTTACAGTTTTTATTTCTCTTTTATTTCTCTTGTATAAGTACCTAAGAATAGAATTTATTGGATCATAATGTAGCTATACAATTAATTTTATTTAAAAAGATTATTTTCCAAAATACTTATGCCATTTTATAATTCAGTCAATAGTATGTTAGATCTTTGGTTACTTCACTTCCTTGTCAACATTTGATATTGTCAGTCTTAACTTTAGCCATTCTAGTAAACGAATAATGATAGCACTGTGGGTTTTATTTCCCTGATAACTACTGATGAATGCTTTTTAAAGATGTTTCTATATTTTCCCTTCATCATTTTCCTTCAAGTATTTGTTTAAATCTCTCTCTTTTTTTGCACAAGAAATGTTTCTTTTTGTTATTGAGTTATTCAAGTTGTTTATATGCTCTGAATACCAGCATTTTATGTGGGTGTGAGCAAGTGTACAAACATTATCTTTCTCCTAATCTACTGAAATATTTATTAAACAGAACTTTCTCACTTTGGTAAAGTGTAATTTTTCAATTCTTTAAAAAAATTTCTTACTGCTTTTTTGTATCCTAAGAAAGCTTTGTTTACCATGAAGACATGAAGATATTCCCTAACCTTTTCTCTAAAAGCTGTATGGCTTCAACTTATTACATGTAACTCTGTGATTCACTTTTTTTGTGTGTATTTGGTGTGGGGTAGGAGTCAAGTTCCTTTTTTCATATGAAACTTTGTCTATTTCAGAATGTTTGTTGAAAAAAATTTCATCTATGTCATTGTCAAAAATGAAATGACTATTAGAAAGGTCTCTTTAGGGGTTGTATAATTTGTTGATTATTTTTTAATACCTTATTACCACATTCTTGATGTGGACTTGAAAATTGCTGTGTAGATTTTAGGTGTTCTGTGATAGCTTTGTAACATATCAGCTTGTCTGATGTTATAGTAATATTAGAGTGAGGAGTGTAAGTGGCTTACCTTAATTCATTTTCAAGACTGCTTTGATATTCAGAATCTCAACACACTTTGTGATTGGATTATATATATTTAGATTATATATTGGAATATATTGGAATTCCACTGGAATTAAACTAAAACCAATAAGATACAAATAGCAGAAAATCTACAAATATTTAGAAATTAAGCAATTTGTTTCTAAATAATGTGTGATTCAATAAAGTAATTAAATAGTAATTGAAAAATGGTTTGAACTAAAAGTGGTGAATCTATGAAAATATTTTGAACTGCAGATAATGAATTAATGACATAATTTGTGGTATTCAGCTCATGTGATTAAAAGAAATTTATAATGCTGTGTTCTGTATTTTTAAAAAAGGCTGAAAAATCAGCTTACATTTTAAGAATGAGAAAAAGAACAATAACAACAACAAAAAACTCAAAGAAAATGGAAGGAATTGCTAAATATAAGAGCAGGAAACAATAAAACAAGTCAATCATGCATATAAAATATTAACAGAACCAAAAGATTAAATAAATTGTGACCCATGGGTAGACTAATATCAGAAGTAAAAATGGAGACTTTACCAGAAATTTGAAAGAGAATAAAAGATAGGAAATGAAAATTAAGAATGACTTTTTGCAAGTAAATTTGAGATTTTAAATGAAATGATTCAAGAGTTGACACCATAAGAGGCCAGATGATAAAGAATTTGTGCTTTCTCCTGCTGCAGTACTGCATCTATTCAGCTCCTTTATTGTAGCACAAAGACAGCCATGCACACTTTATAAAGAAGGGTGATGACTGTGTCCCACTGAAACCTTCTCTAT
Source organism: Ctenodactylus gundi (assembly GCA_004027205.1). Taxonomy (NCBI): domain Eukaryota; kingdom Metazoa; phylum Chordata; class Mammalia; order Rodentia; family Ctenodactylidae; genus Ctenodactylus; species Ctenodactylus gundi. The sequence goes on along the minus strand of PVKB01001172.1, from coordinate 400,282 downwards.
GTAACTTAGGGCTTATAGTTTGCTGGCCCTGAAATAGACAAATGCAATTAAAAAAAGACAAAACAAGATTGTCACAAAAAATAGGGTATTAAAGATCCTAGATAATTCTGTATCAAAGAAATTGAATTCATAAATTAAAATATTTGTCACAATGAAAATTCCAAGTAATTTTACTGATGAATTTAACATATACAAATCTTACAAAACCTCTATTAGGGAAAAAAAAAAAAAAAGAAAACTGGGACCAGTGGCACAGGCCTTTAATCCCAGCCCTCCAGAATCCTGAGGCAGGAAGATTGCAAGCTTGAGCCCAGTCTAGGAAATTTAGCAACTTAGCAGGATCCTGTCTCAAAGTCAGAAATGAAAATGGGCTAAGGATATAGCTCAGTGGGAGGGCCCTGGGCTTGATGCCCAGGACCATATACACAAACATACACACATACACAAGACAATACTTTTGGTATTGTATTGGGTTAAATGATAAATTTTGATTAGGAATAAGTTCAAGAGATCTGTTTGTGAAATATGACGACTGGTTCCCAACAGTTGCCAAGAGAGTAGATTTTGAGTGTACTCTGGTAGCTTTACAGTGTATCAACTGGTTTGGACAAATTCCATCTCCCAGAATTCCACTTGCTTTACGTGGAGTGGACCACTAGAAGCGTTCTTGTTTGAGGTAGTGGAGCTTATCAGGAGCCCCTTACTTCCCACGTGGTGTTGCTGGTCTGCTGGCTCATGCTGCTGTCTGGGGCAGCGGGCAGGCCTGTGCCTACTTTGCTTCTTCTCAGGACCGCTTTCTGTTTCTCTGATTGCTGGTGTGTGTGTGTGTGTGTGTGTGTGTGTGTGTGTGTGTGTGTGACTATGTGACACAGGGCACTGAGGCCCATCAGTCTATTGATGTCAAGCACAGCAAGATCTAATACGAGGTGTAGTATGTCTTCATGGGTTTCCACTCATGCTGGTAGCTTATGCTCCTATTTTATTTATATCCACCTGTTACCCCCGATAGCCTGCCCTGTAGGCTGAAGCATGAGGTGGAATAATCTTACAAGGGCTGCTTAGTTAGCTTTCACAGATGCATGAGATCAAGTCTCTGCTAGCATATCTTTTGTGTGTGTGTGTGTGTGTGTGTGTGTGTGTGTGTGTGTGCATTTATGGCTCTTAACTGGTACATTTCCTTGCTCTTCTTCTAAGTGTAATAGAAACTTGATACCAAAATCTGAAAACAATGATTATAAGAAGGGAAAATTATAAGCCAGTCTTTTTCATGAATACAGATGCAAAAATCCTTAAAAAAATATTCAGTAGAATCCAGTAATAAGGATGAAAGTATGAAAGATCATGTTTCATGACCCAGTGAGGTTTATTTCAGGAATCGAAAATAGTTTACCATTCCAAAAAAATCAATGAAACTCACCAGTTAAAAATGAATTAAAGAGGGAACCCCTCCCCCAATTGTCTCAATAAATGCAGAACTGTATGATGGTCAGCTGTTCCAAGTGCTACTGATTTTGCCTGATAAGAAATGAAGGGTTCATCTTTGGTTTTATTTTGTGATAGACATTAGTGACGTTGAAGCAATTTCAATGACATTGGTATGAACTGACTCCCAGTAGGAGAGGATTTAAGAATAAGTGGAGAATAATATACTTTTCTGAGGAATGCATGAAAGGTGGGATGTGGGCAAATGAGATGTAGCATCAATCAAGATCTATGCTTGAGGATGGAGGATTGTAGAGCATAATGATGAAAGAGGTGGCATTATTGAATTTGTGGGATGCAAATAACAGGTTTTCCGTGCTGTTAGCAGGATTGAATGAAGAGGACATTCATCCTCTTTTCCAACTTTTAAATATGTGTGGCTGTAAGAAGTTCTGCAAACTGAAAAAGTCTGTGTGCTTGCTATCCAGAAGCATTGCATGTTAATCAGGAAGACAGGGCACACACAGCTGTCTAGAGATGAAGGCATGAGGAAGATTGATAACTCTAGGGGCTGAGAGCTGGACAGTGGTGGGTTCAGCAGAGGAAAATTTGTTCTGGCATTCCTTTAGAAAAGGGGTGGTATTATGTGGTTAACGGGGAAAGGTAGCTCCTGGTGGATGTTTACTTGACTCAGAAATAAGTGTAATTAGGTTGTTATACTTCTGAAGAGTTGAAGTCCTGTTGCTAAGTTTAATTTTCTTTTTTATTTTTTGTCAGGGAAAAATCAGTTTTATCTGTCTTTGAGAACTCAAAGGATAAATTCAGGGATTCGGCATACCAGCAGACCTGTGACAAGTGCTTAGGGAATCGTCAGAAGACTAGGGGCTCAACTGAGGGTAGCGGAGGCAAGAAAGCTCTGCTGTTCTGCACCATGAGTGTCATTGGTAGGTTATCTTGCAGTGCTCATTGCGATAGGCTTGTGACATGATGAAGTTGGAAATAGGAGAGTTGGAGATGCTCCTGTTGGTTCAGTGCAGGTGAAACTTTCTGGGCAGGAATATTGAGATGAAGTTTTGTGTTTTGTCCCACTGTTATAGCTACTAAACAGGGACTGATTTAAATACTCATGTTGCAACAATACGTATTTGAGTAATAAGGCTGCCTTGCATATGGTTTTCTCTTTTTAGATAATTGTGTAAAGGTTTGAATTCATTTCTGTGGGTGCTAGTGCTTTAGCCACTTCTCTGTGTCTCATTCCTGGATGATACATAGTATTTAATGTCATATAAACAGAATTCAAATAATTATCTAATATGCTAATCAAGGGGCTGGGGGGCATAACTCAGTGATTACAGAGGACATGCTGGGAAGTGTAAGGCCCCAAATTCAATTTCCAGCACCACATAATAGCTGGGCCTGCATGACTGCAGTCCCAGAACTTTGGGGGCTGAGACAGGAGGATGGCCATGAGTTTTAGGCTAGCCTGGGCTTTATAGTGAGTTCAGGACCAGTCTGGACTCTAGAGCAAGACCTTGTCTTAAAAACAAAGAAAAAGTGCCACACTAAAGTTAGTTTTAGTGAATTGCATGTTCTTCATTTTTAGAGTTTCAGACAAAACCTTTAAAGTTGCTTTAACACTTTGTTGGCGCAGGAAGATATAAGTAACATTAAGAGTCACACAAAAAAGCTTGAGTTTATTTTCATGGCTATACTTTCCAGTTGCCTTAAAAAGTCAGTTCTTGGATTTTTGTTTTGGTTCTGAGCAATTTTGGAGTCATATGATAGTATGCTTCCACAATAACAATCTGATGATAGCTTTCAACATTGGGTTACCGACACAGATTGTTATACATATACATTGATTCATAATTCCAGGTTTCTTCACTGTTATTTATGGTAAATTCTGCATGTAGTCTTCAGCATTACACGTTAGGAATCCTATGTTTGTATTCACATGACCGTCTTTAGCCCTCAGACCTTTCTCCTCATTATATTGAGAACTCTAGATTCTTTGAAATATAGTGCTTTCAACTCTGTAGGATGGGTGTATGATTACTTTGCTCTATCTCATTTTCTTCTATTAGTGATAGGTCAGATGAAAACATTTTAATACTGATATCCATGCTCATCTTCTCATCCTGTGTGTTTACTGTGCTTCTTACAGCCATCTTGATGTTGTTCATGATATTTTGTGCTCTTAAAATTCCCTTGTCTCTTCTGTTCATTCATCTAGTTCTAAAATCTACTTCAAGACTCTTCTTGTATCTTTTTTCCATTTTACTGATATGTATATATGTGATACATAATGTTCTCTTTGTATCTTTCCCTGAGTAATGCATTCAGAACCTCAGTTGTTAGCCTGATGTATAAGCACTCTCAACAGTTCCTGACACTAAGGAAAGTGGACAATAAATGCCATTACACTTGTAAAGCAACACCTAATGAGTATTTCCTGTGTGCCAGGCTTTGTTCTAAGTTCATTTCCTACCTTAGCCAACTCAGGTATTACCACAAACCTTTGAAATAGAGACAGCTATTTACTTAAGGTCGTACATCGGCATGTGGTGGCTGTGAGGTTCTGTCAGACATTGTCTCGGGACTCTTTGCTCTTAGCCAGATCAAAGGTGGCCTCTGAACGATGCTGCTGTTGTCTTAAAATAATTGTTGTGATATTTCTGTTGGCTACTAATATTTCCAGGAAAACTAGAGGTTCCTGGGTAACATCACAGATGCTCTGAATCGTAGAGTAAAAATTATGAATCTCTGTAGCCTTGTTACATTGACCTTCTTTGGATAATATAGTTGTTTAATAGTCTCAATACCTTTTTGTGAACATCCACTCCTTTTTCAGAATTTAGGGAAGTAGAACCAGTTAACCTATGTTTTTGTGTTTTATATTTTGTTCAATGAGAATATACTTGATATGTCTATTAGAAGTACCTTTTGTAGGTATCTATGCAGTCAGTCTTTAGCAAGTTGAATATACCACATAATTATACCTGTGAATTAATAAAAAAACACTTTGTAAGAATGAGTATTATCTGCTTCTGGGTTTTTTTTTTTTTTGGAATATAAAAGAATATAAGCTAACTGAGGGCAAGGGAATTTTCTCTGTTTTGTTCCATTCTCTTCCCCTCGCCTCTGCGGTGCCAACTATTTTCAGTAGTCCCCTTCCAGAGCCGACCTTTGAAAAAAAAATTCCTATCACTTCGCTTGTCCATTAAAAATCCTCCAGAGGTTTCCATTATTCTTAAGATTACATATAAGATCCCAGCAGAAGTCTCTGAGTCTCTCCTCTCCCCAGTCTGCTGCCCTATCTGATCTTTTTTCCTAAACCCTTCACTTGCTTACTCAGTTGCTAGCACATTGACCTAACTCTTGTTTATAAACCTGATGTTTCCTTGCCTAAAACTTTCTTCAGATATCTATCTAGCTTCCTCCCTTTCTTCCAAGTCTTATCTCAAATACTTTCTTCATTGAGGTCTTCCTGGACTGGCTCTTTCCCTTACTGTATGTCTTGTTCTCCCCCACTGATTTGTGAATTTTTCATAGGACTTACCACCACCTGGCATGTTATAGTTCACTGATACCTTTGTTTACTTTTTGTCACTAGTCACCAAAATGTAAGCTCCACAAGTACAGGAATTTTATCATTTCATTTTTTATTCTTTTTCTAGTGCTTTAAAGAGTGGTATATAATAAACATTCATCAAAGGAATATAGTATAATTGAATGAAAAGTTTCCAGTGTGACAGTCCCGTTAACCATGTAGTACAGCCTGGGATGGGATATGGTCTACCTCTTAATGATGCTGTTATGGGGAAGTAATTTCTATGGACTTGTTTCTAAATGTTTTATTTTATAATTCTCACTTAATAAATTGTATATCAAATTCTACTAGGTCTCTATATAGTCAAAAAGTTCCACCTGTTCTTTCTTTAAATACAACTTAGGAAAGTAGAATTCCCATGCAATGTGTTGACCATCTTGGCTGGATTTCTTTTTATTTTTCGAGGGGTTAGTAGTATTAGAGGAGCAAAGGATGCCTTAATGGCAAACCATGTTAAGACTGTCCATTCTCTACTTAAAATTCCAAGACATTTTTTAGGTAAGTGTTTAATAAAACTGAAGATATGTAGAATAGGCTGGTACCGAATGAGTTGGTGTGGCATATTTGCACTAAAGATATTTCAAGTGCTCCATTGCCACATGTGGCCAGTGGCTTCCACATTGGAATGTTTTCAGCATTCCCAAAGGTTTTATTGAAATTATGAAGATTAGCCACATAACAAAATGTAGTTGTGTCTTGTCATTCTCATATCTATACTTATAGTGAATGCTTATAGTGAATCTAATAATATATTCCAGGCATCAAACTAGTGCCTGGGAATTTAATTTTGGGCAAGCCACTAGCCTTTAGACTTTCTGTCTTCAGCATGTATACTACTGGGAAAGGCAATAATTAAATAGATAACTATACAAATAATTAAAATCTCTAGTGTTGAGTGTATGGTAGCTGTTTAAGTGACTACTGATTATTTGACTAATGTGCACGGTCCCACCAACATCTTAGATACTGACAAATCACAGGCACAGAAAACTAGATAGTAATTTATAGTTGAGGTCTACAGACATCGTCAAAATTTCAGTGAAGGCAATAAATTTAGTAATGTTCAGGCTATTTTCTGTATTTTTCTTGTTTCTGACATAGAGCAAAGATTATGTCAGTTGCCCTGTGGTTTAAAGCCACAGTTATTCTGGGAGTACACAGTTGCCATCACTGGGCAGTAACTGATCCAGAAGAATTCTAGCCAAGGTCTTGCCAGCGTTGGAAAGAAATGCTGTGTCCTGGGAGCTGCCAAGAATTGTGTTTTTATTGTTGATGGCAGTCTTTGTGTCTTGAAGCCTTTCAGATGCTGTGATATTTGCACATCTGAGTACACCCTAAGAGGCCGAGATTATGCTGTCAAATTCTTTCTAACAATATTTACCTCTGTATAATGTGAAGTTATACAGATGCCTAATAAATGTTATTGGTAAAATTGTCAGTGACTTTTGTTGTAGAAAATAAACCATGCAGATTGAGACTTTACCCTTATTTGTTGCCTTAACTTCATTCCTTTCTTCCTGTCATCAAGTCTTATTATGCTGCTAAGTTTTAACAGGTCTTTAATATGAAAGAGGCTATAAAGTATAATTTCCATCTCTGACAATTTTTTCTTTCTCTTGATATCTGTAAGTTCATTAAGGCATTTCTAGGATTCTGATATATCAGTATGTACTTTTTATTTTTGGATACTAACAATATCTGTAATGGAGTGATCATGGTATCAGCTAACAATTAACAAACAAATCACAATAGAGATGCTTAGATTGATTGGAAATACAAACACATATGGAAAAAATCAGTAGAGGGTCAACATGATGGCTCCATAATGCTGTTGGAAATTGGGTTCCTCTCTTTGTTCTTGGACATAGCTAGTACTAGATTACTTCCCCAAAATTGCTTGGTAGTTGCTGCAACTCCAGTCGTTCTAGATTTCTGCCTGGAAGGAGATTAAAAGAGAGAAATGAAAAGGCACACACCATTTGAGTCAGCAGCTTTCTCTAAAGTCCTTGTCTGAAAGCCCTACGTGTAACTTCTGCCTACCTCCCACACAGTTACCCCTTATTGAAGGGGAAAACAAGCAGGTCTCCATTACATAGGACTGAAACCCCACACCTTCGGAGGCTGAGGAAAGAGAATTACAAGTTTGAGCCTAGCCCTGGTAATTTAGCAGCGTAGTGAGAACCTGTCTTAAAAATAAAAGAGACTAGGGATATATTTTAGAGCAATTCCCAGTACCACAAAAAACAAACAGGTGCTGGAAGAATGGCATGGCGGTTCAAGTGCTTGCTTTGCAAGTACATGGCCCTGAGTTTGATTCTCCAGCAGCACGTAAATGTGGGCGTGGTGCTGCATGCCTGTAACCCCAGCAAGTGGGAGGCTGAAGCAGGCAGATTCTCCTGAGTCCACGGCCAGCCTGTGCTATACCAGTGAGTTCAGAACCATCCTGGGCTACAGATTGAGACCCTGTCTCAAAAAAAAAAAAAAAAAAAATCCCACCAAAACAAATTTAGGACCTAATTTTTAGGGGGATTCAGTTAGCAATACAAAGAATATTAAAGTTCTGTTAGTAACGACAGGGTTATAGAAACTACAGTGGTAGCTTACAGTCTTCCCCACTGCCTAGCAGCTACTATTGTTGGTAAATAGTGGAAAAGTAGGAAAACTGCATTTTAAAGAGGAAGTCTGAGTGAAATTACTGATGAATCAGCTTCCACTCATGTGAGTTAAATGTAGCTCCACTGGAAGCTAGAGAAATTACATTATTTGTTAAAATACTGAAGTAATTCTTGTTTGTTTTGTTTAACCATAACTACTCAAATATTTTCTGTGACTTGTTTTATTCACTCAGGAAAGAAAAATTTGGCATATTGTAGGTACTCAGTGGATCTCAGAGAGACCATTATACGATTCCTCTTAATCCAAGACACCATGAACACTGCTGTGGATGATTAGAGCTTTTGGTGGGCAGTGTCATCACGTAAACCACAATGATTTCCTCACAGTTCTGTTTCCACGCTTTGAAGTGTGACAGCAACGTTCCTAAGTGCCTATCAACGTGTTAATAAAGCAGGTCATGTTTGAGCAGTAAAATACATGCAAAAATATTTAGGTTTTAATCCAACTTATTGTAAAATAACACCAATATAAAAAGCATATATAAAAATGAATTATAAGATGAATTACAAAATATAAATAAATGAATTTAAGATAAAATAATCACCACTAATTGAAGAGATAGTCCTTTTTCACGTGCCTGTCATCCCTATATGCCCAGACTCCATCTTAACACTTAAAGTCAAGTCCTGAAGTAACTGGTACTATTTTCATTTTTTCCAAAATTGTTGTGTTTGTTAAAATGCGTTTGTAATACATAATAATTACATTCAGTTTTGGGAACTGGAGCATATACTCATCGTGTTGCATCACTTTTACCTTCCCTTTCCCTCCTTTCCCTTCCCATCTCTTTAGAGTCTGTATTCCTAGTAATTATTGAATTTCTGCGTACTTTCATTCCTCAGTTCACATGCCTACCTGTCATATGGAAATTTAGTCTTGACCAATAAAAAATAGAGATCTTTTAGTCTTTTAAAATGTACAGATTCTTCCTCTGCTCTTCTGTTTTTGTTTAATTTACCTAATTGACAAACCAAAGGTATTTGACCTGTAGAATTTTCCCCCCACCTTCTTTTATTAATACATATATGTGACACATAGTGGTGACAGTGAGCTTGGGTATTTTGTACACATATATCTCATGTGAACATTACAGTCTCTTCCCCTTCTCATTTTTGGCTCTCTTGCACCCTCCCTCATGCCCACTAACTCCCACTATCACACCCACGTGATTCTATAAAATGCCTGTGTTCTGGTTTCTCATATTACATAAACCATGTGATATTTAACTTTTTGTGTTTGACTTGCTTCACTAAGCATGGTGGTGTCAAGTTACAACCATTTACCTGAAAAAGCTTCGAGTCTGTCTTATGGGAGAGTAGTACTCCATTGTGTACATACTCCACATTTCTCGTATCCATTGGTCTGTAGATGGATATTTCGGAATCTTCTGCATTTTGCTATTGTTAGTTGTGCTGCTATAAGCGTGGGTATGCATGCATCTCTGTTTTACGTTGCTTTTAACTCTTTAGGAAAGATACCCAGAAGAGCTATTGCTGGATCAAATGGAGTATTTATTTTCTGTTTTTAGAGGAATCTCCACACTGCTTTCCATAGTAGTTGTACCAGTTTACAGTCTACCAGCAACGTAGAAGGGTTCCTTTTCCCCACAACTTTGCCAGCATTGATTGCTGTTTGGGTTCTTGATATACACTCTGATGTGTGATGGTGATGGAGATATGATGAAGAATTTTCCAATTCAGGATTTCGCATATAATATACTGACAGTGAAGTTCAAGCTGGTTGCCTTTCCTTGTTATTACATGTGAATTGGCCATAGTGTCCAGGGAATAGGACTCATCTTTGAGTTCTGTGATAGGATTCTAAGTGAGAGGTTTTATCATCAGAATGCACATTAATTATTTATCATTAGCTGTTGGTGCCTAGTTAATTGGGGATTTAAAATGGTAATATTTTAATTTTATTATTTCTATTTAATTTATTATCTTGAATACTTTTCTAAGAAATTCATCCCTTTACCTGATATTTTATTAGTCAGATGTAACAGTTTAAACAAAAATAAAATGTAGAGTACATGCTTTATTCTTTTGTTTATAAAATTCAGAATAGTGAGTGGGTTCCCTCTCATCTTCCACCATTTTATTTTTTTCTCTAGATATCACTATGAGCTCATAGATTCACACATATTAAATATGTTTCTGTTAATGGAAATTTTTATCCAACCTGAAGTGCAGCTTGTCCAATCTTCAGCACTTGGGAGCTTCTTAACATGGGCTTCTGAATCTTCAAGCTACCCAGTGTGAAGTGTTGCTCCAAGTTCAGCTTGTACGTTTCTTGCCAGACACCCAGAATCTGCCATTTTTTTAGAAAGTCTCAAAAATGAGAATTGTAAATTTAGTTTAATTGTTACATCTAGAACTGGATCCAAAACTAGATTTTATTTTCTTGAATGATTATCTTGATTGATGCCCAAAACTATTTGATTAAATTCCACAATTATTTCTGAAAATAATTTTTTATTAATAAATTAGGAACAACCCAAAAATCATTGTTGGAAATCAATGCCAGTATAATGATTACTGTTGAGATACTTTCACTATTGTTAGGAACAAGACTTTTTTTCCAGTAGTTCTGTTATCACTGAAATTTTAACAAATGCATTAACTCTAGGAAGGGGGTAATAAAATCATCATTGTTCTCAGATGATACAAACTTGCTAGAAAGACCTTACCCGCTTTCCTCTCTGTGATTATACAGTCATGTGCCACATAGTGACATTTTGGTCAGTGATGGGCTACATATATGATGCCATCCCCATAATATTATAATGAGTTGAAAAGTCCCGTGTCTTAGTGACTTTGTAGCCATTGTAATGTCATAGCGCAGTATATTACTTGTATGTTTGTAGTGATGCTGATGTAAACAAAACTGCTGTCAGTTGTATAATAGTGTATCACACACAATTATGTATGATATAAATAACTGATAAAAAATAGCTGTGTTTCTGGCTTATGTGTTTACTTTTTATTATTATGGTAGAGAATAATCCTTCTGCTTTCAAAGGTAACTGTGAAGAGCCTTCAGAAGGGTTCCCGGAGAAGACTTTCTTGCCACATGTGACAGTTCTCCATGTCCTGTTGTCCCTGAAGACCGGCCTGTGAGGTAAGTTGTGGAGGTGGAAGTCAGGGAGATGGATGATTCTGACTTTGTGTAGGCGTTGGCTAACAGATAGTTGTGTCTCTGGTTTTAAGTTTGAAAATAAGGTGTATTATACAGACTAGGTGTATAATTTATGTTGATATTCATTCAGTGGAAAAATTGTTTAACAGATTTCTCAGAATGTGTCCCTGTCCTTAAGTAATGCATGACAGGATGTGAGTGTGTTATACACACATTCATACACACGTACACACCCTGTGGTCTTTCACTGTAACAGACCACAATCATGAGTATAACAACATCAGTCGTGAGGTCTTCTAGCAAATTCACTCAACCTACGGGTGATATTGGGGACTTTGGACTCACGTGTATACTGTTCATAGCATTATGCAAGATAAAATACTATGTATCAGAGTGATAAAATAGACTGCCTAGATTATATATTCCACTTGTAGAGTACATTTAGGAAAACTTATAATAACAAAACAAAAAACAAGAATAAACTTAAAAATAGAAGAAAAAATCTTACTGCAAAATTTAAGAGTTGGCCAAATATTAGGAAAATATTAATTAGGAAATCAATGCCAATATTATGATTATTTAGGAAAATAGTAATTTTTCCTATATAATTAACATTTTTTTTGGTTGAGACATTGTCTCACTCTGTAGTCTAGGCTGGTCCTGAGCTCACTGTGTAACTCAACCTGGTTTTAAACTCCTGGCAATCCTGCCTCAACCTCCCAAGTGCTGGGATTACAGACATGTGCAGTCATGCCAACTGATTTTTTACATGGTGCTGGGTGGGGGGGGGGTGGAAATTGAATCTAGGGCTTTATCCATGCTAGGCACATGTTCTAATTGTTTAAGTTATGTCCCCAACTCCCATGATTGACACTTTATGTATAATTCAAGAAAACCATGATTCAAAAAAACTGATCATCTGAAAATTATGCATTTTGGGGAAAGAGAATTCTGATTAGATCCTTACCTCCACATACTAAACTTCTCTTTTAAAGCTATAATAATTGCTTGTATGGTACATACAAAACCAGGATCAGACTAATAAATGAACTGAATGGGAAGTTCAGAAATATATCTAAATATTTGTTAGAATTTTAGATAAGCTGAAGATTGCATTCAAGCCAATGAGAAAAAGTTGTTTTATTCAGTGGCTGTATTTGAGATAATATAACCATTAGGGAAAAAGGAAAATCACTGAAAAATGTAGTCTAAATATAACTGAATATTTACATTACGAAAAAACAAACCATAAAAATGCTATAGAAAAACATTAAAATTTGTTAGGTAATTTTACAGGGAAAGACCTAAATTCCAAAGGTATACTACTAGTGAGTAAATATATCTTGTAATTATTGGGGAAAAAAGACACAACAGTCATAAGCAAATGCAAGTGAAATTGTGATAAGTTCCTGTAGTTTGGTTAGGAGCTGGTCAGTGATTTAGAATAATGATAAAATGTAGGATTGGTGAAGCTGTGAGCAAATAAAGACTCTTGTTGTTAGTGGAAGCATAGGCTGATATAATCATTTGGGTAGCCAACTTGAAAATTTGTATTAGTATATATTTCACCCAGTAATTCTGCATCTAGAAATACTTTCTAAGGGGATAATCAGAACGTATGCCAAAGGGTATTACAAGAATGTTTCCTGAAGGATTACAAACTATTGGAAGTGAACTTCAATAGGGGTTTGTTAAATATGTTGTGGTACAGTCATACCATGTGGTCCCTAAGAATGGTGATGTAGATATATATTTGTGTAGAAGAAAGATTTTAAAAAGCACATTATTTAATGGAAGATACCAAACCATTTTAGGATACACTTAAAAAAAGGCCATTTATTTGTGTGTATGTGTGTGAGTTTGTGTCTCAAAGATCATGTACTAAAATAGAAATAGTGCAATTTCTGGGTAATAACATTGTTATTATTTGCATTCTAACTTTTTGATATCGGATCTTATGACAAGGTCTGTAGCAGAATATGAGGGACTGAAAATAACCTCTATCAGGATTACTATAGGAGATGTGTTTTGTTGCAAGAACAGCTGTTAAAAATTTTATTTGCAGCTCACATAGTTTATTTTGTCCCCTGTCATCCTGCACTGATGCCTACTGGTTCCGCAGCCCCACGTTGAGGCTTCACTTCCCATTGTTGCTCACTTTGAGCATTTTCCTTGATTTCTTGTCTACAACTACCCTGTTCTCACAACCCTAGAATCCTCACCCCACATGATTGACCTAGACTGCGTTTTCTTCTTTTGATCATGCTCCGATCTAGAAAGGGGTTATGAATAATGCTGCCTGCTCGAGATAATATTTACAGATATTTGAGGAAAGGTGCATTCTGTCTCCTAATATTGGATGCCCTGGTGATTAAGAATCTGAATCTCTAGTACGAGCTTTGCCTTAGTAAAGCTCTTTCGAGAAATGTCAAGGCAGTGTGCAACCATGATGGTTCTACCAGGGAGAAATGAAAGTCTGAGACCCCGTCTTTCCAAAGTAAATATGTTCAGCAATGCTTGTAAGACCATCATTTAGTATTTGACTTATCTTAAAATGATCCCTTTTACATTTCTTGAGAGAAATTCTGACTGCATCTGTTGGCAGACATTCATTCCAAGCAATTTTGAATGTGTTTGACTTTATATCTAGCCTTCCTGTAGATCTGTACATGAGCAACTTACCCATCATAGTGCTGAAGAAGGAGTTAGTACTGGCGATGCTGTGCCTACAGTTGTCTCTTCCTTCCCTGATTTTCCTGAGTCGGTCTTCCTTGAGTCTCTCTCCTGACATGGACCATCACAAGGGAACCCTGAAGCTGTCGTTCATTGATGATGTTGGTCTCTGAACTGTAATCCACCCAAGCTAGGACTACACTGCAGTGAGCTTCAAATGATCCAGTCCTTGCTATATGTCTAATATGTGACTACGTTATCTTCACTATACTAAGTAGCTCTGTCACAAAGTGTTTTTTTCCAACTTCCTCTGCTCCTTTTCCTCAGGCCATGCTACTTTGTTCCAGTGAATCTGTAGAGTTTTAGTGAATCTTCAAAGTTCAAGCATTTAAGTCTGGCCATCCTTTCTTCCAATCAGGTTCTTCTCCAAGGTGGCACTTACAGTGTTGCCTTGGTTGTTTAATTCCTAGTTGTCATTGTTTTGATAAGGACTAGCAATTTTATTTTAAATCTGAACTCAAACTGCATAATTTATAATGATGATTATGGTTTTAAGGAACTCAGCCCTCCAGTTGTGCCACTGCATGTTTGAATTAGGTGGGAAGTACCAGGCGAAAAGCACTTAAGGAAAGCTTCGGAGTGGACAATCCTACCGTGCGCCTGTTGAGGCCTGTCTTCTCTCCAGGCAGTTACTTACAGCACGTGGAGGGCTGCCTCTAACACCGGCACAAAGTGGTCAGTTTTTCCACTCTCTCTCCCAGAAAAGATCAGGAAGTGCAATAAGGTTCACGAAAATTTAAGCTTGAAGTTTAGAAAACTCAAAACAACCCAAACCCTCAAACATTCAGTTTGGTTTGAATCTCGGACAAAGGTTTGCTATGCAGCTAGTGGAATCTTTCCAGTTTAAGGGCCTGTAGTAACTTCATTTCAGGGCTAGTGATGGGGAAATTATAAAACCATAACTAGGATCGCATTTTAACAAAACCGAGAAACAAAAACACTTACTGGGGAATCTGCATGGGAAAAGGGGGCCTGCCTAACCCCAATTGCTGCTATTTTACTGTGGCAGCTCCTCTTACTATATGAATTATAAAACCATTCTTTCCAATTCCTCTAGAGAGAGCTGACTTTTGAAAGCCATTGAGTAGCCTGCATCCAATTTATAAGCCTCCTGATGTGCGCAACAGGGAAGATCTTTCATAGGTGATTAAATACAACAGAGTTAAGGTCTGTCATAGTGATTTCCCTTGTGGTCGGCTTTCATTTCAAAAGTCATCCCGGGAGAACAACTGTAGTTCTTTACCTAGTTGACTTCTGAAACGAATTTTCCACTTCAAAGAGAACCTAATAATTTAGACCCTATCCTCCTTGGATACGATTTATTTGTTCCAGGGATAAGAATCCAATTTAATGACTATTTTTTGAGTGCCTTCATTCTGTTTGGCCCAGAGGAATCTATTCCAAGCAGAGGTATACAACATTGAAACAAATGTCCTCAACGATCTTATAGACCAGCAATAAACAAAAAGGAAAACATCTTAGGACAAAAACAGACACCAAAAGGATTCATTCTGAGATAATTTAGAATACTGTAGTTGATTTGCTAAATATACTTAATAGAATATCTTACATCATTGATCACCTATCAAACACTGCAGAGAAAAATGAGGTCAAGCCTCAGGCTCTGCAGAGGTGGGAGAAATCTTTGGGGACCAAGGAATGAGGATCCTGCTGAAGCTGGGAAGCACAAGGCCTTGAAGATTTTAAAATAATTTGGGGTCTCAGAGTATCCAGAGAGACTGAGAATTAAGTAAGCATGTGTTTATTTATTTAGCAAGCACCTTTGATTTGCCAGATGATAGAAATGACTAAATTGAGAAGGTTCTGGCTAGTAAGCAGTGCTGAGTATCCTGTCAGAGTATCTATATTTTCATCTGGTTCTTTTCATTGTGAATATATTTAATTAGTGATTTTAGTTGCATAGTATCAAGTATCCACCTTCTTCTTAAGTGATTGGTTCTGTGATTACATGGGATCATGTTACTGTGAAATTTGAATTAATTCACACGAAATATATGAGTCCCAAACTACTGATTTGTGGTTAATGATATTTGGTATAACTCAAAATTTTTATGTTTTGTATTTTTAAAAAATATTGTTTGAAATATTATTCTCTGATGACATCAATTTGTATTTTCTTTCTTTCTTTAGGTTTGTACTTAAGAACTATTGGAAGCAAGTGCGTTCCTTAGAATATAAATATAGTCAACTTTTAAAGATTGAACATTTCTTAGAGCTATTTTTGAATGAGCCATGATGTAATAATAATGATTACAGTTAACAGTGGAACTATAGGAATAGAGTATTCTTTAATAACTTGAAATTATAAAACTTGACTCTGAATATTTATTTGAATTATTATCAGGCAGTAAATAAATATTTCCTGGAGTTCTATACTTGGGGGTGAACAGATGGCTGAAGAGATGAAATAGATGTGAGTGTAACTAAGGGCCATTAATTGGCAAGGACAGTCAGTTCCGGAAAAGAAAAACATTGTTTCTAGCTGGGGATGGCTGAAGGTTATAAGAGAGGTTATGAGACTGGTGTTAGTCTTGAAAGGGTATGTGCATGTAGGGAAGGGAGATCAGTGTGTTACAGAGGTGAAGGAGTGATGGATTGGAGACTGGAAAATGTACTCTGCTTGTAGAGGACAGTGAGAAGACCTCTTTTTTGGGCTTAACCAGAATTAATGAGAAGGTTAACTTTAAATGTGAGGTGGCACCAAATTTTGGAAGACAAAGCTGAGTGTAGCCTTTATTCTCAAAGACCTAGTCTAAGTTTCCATTACATTACTGAGTAAAAATTTCAGGTAGTTTGTATATAAGTGACAGTTGAAGATGAGGAGGTAAATAAGGTCATCAAATGGCTTAGAAATGTTAGAAATGAAAGCAAATATTGGAGAGATGAGCTAGAGTATACACTCACATGTAAGTTAGAAAACATGGAGAGAAGACAGTGAAGGAGACAGGAAAAACAAAAAGCAGTTGAAGAGCAAGAAGTAGAATCAGATTATGGAACTTTACAGAAGTCAAAGAATTTTTGTAGTGGCCGTGATTGGTGCATTTCATGGTCTGTGCAGAGTAAGCATGGAAAAGCCGTTGATTTCAACAGGAAGTCTTTGGATCCAACTAAAGGTAATTTTCATAAAAAAGAAAGCAGAGCCAAATTTTGTGAGAGACAAGGAAGGAGGCCATGGTAGTAAGATGGTAGAAGCAGCCAGTACATACAAGTCTTGGGGAAGAGAGGAAAACAAACAAAAACCAAAAAGACAAAACAAAAATAGGAACATGGTACATCCCAGACCCTCTCTTTTCCTGATGCCATGTGCCCTCTCTGGGAATCTCTTAGGAGAGAGAACGGACATTTATATGCCAGTACCTTTCAGAATTGTGTCTCAGATTTAGGCCTTGCTCCCTAACTCCCATATATTAATAATTATTAGAATATCAAATTCATATTTCAACTTCTGGAATTAAAGTCATGACCTTCTGTCTCCCACTATAAAAATCAAAGAAAAAAATTAAAAATACGCAACAACCAGTGCCTCTTCTAGTGTTCTCTGTTTCAGTAGCTAATATTACATACTGCATTTTAATGTCTGGTTATACATGCAGAAAACCCTGAAATCTTATTTTTTTAATATTCTTTCCCTCTCTCGATGTATTTTGTTCATTACCAGATCTTGTAGTGACACTTCTCTCCGCATCCACTGCTCAGTCTAGTCAAATGCGCTGTCACCTAGACTGGTTAGGAACTTTCCATATGGGCCCTCTGTCTCTGCTGTTAATCCCATAGAACTCATAAGGACCCTTTAACTCCACTCTTGTGGATTTAACACCTCCTAATGGCCTCTTGTTTCCTTTAAGGAAAGTGATGTTATAGATGATGATACATTGGGCAAGAGCAACTGTCTGTATACAGAGAAACCAGGGATCCTTCAAGAAGCTGGCACTGGTCAGCCTTAAGTTTTCAGGTGAAGAATCACATTAGGATGGAGAGAGGATGAGGGAGGCAGATCATTTCGGTTTGGGAAATTGCAAGTGCCAAGGTAGGAAGGAGGCGTTCAGGAAGAGGTGACAAGTTCCGAGTGGGGTATTCTCAGATGTCAGGCATAGGGTGTATCTATAGAAGCCACTTTGTGGAAGTCTCTTCATGTTTGAATTTTATAGAGATTTTTAAGTCAAAAAAGAGCCAGGCTTTTTTGTCACACAACGACAGAAGAGAGAGGAGTGTTCTGAAATGTTTGTGAGGCAGAATGTAGGGAGAGCAATTCCGAGTTTGTTATAGCACCCCAAGGAAAGTGTAAAAGGCCTAGACGAAGGGCTGGAGAGAAGAAAAGGAATAACAAGACGTAGTTGACGTAGGACCCTCATGAGAAATGTAACATTTGGGGACTGACCTTGTGCAATGCTATTGTGAGTAGGTTTAGAGGAAGGCCACGTCAACATGGCCCTGAATTGACGTGTTTTTCTGTGCTGTCACACTATGCAGAGTTGTATTTTTTCCATATGTAAAACGTGCTGGAGATAAATTTATCAGTTGATTTGTGCCCTGGTTGAAGCTACATTAAATTCCAGCCCTCCTGGGCACTATGACACGTGTCTATAATCCCAGCTACTCTTAAGGCTGAGGAAGGGAGAAAACAAATTGGAAGCCAGTCTGGGCACCATCGTGAAACCTCATTTTAAAATACGATAAGTGAGAAAGCTCTTGCCTAGCACGCATGGGACCTTGAGTTCAATCTTCAGCACTATAAAATAGTAATTAATTGATTAATTAAGGAACTTAACCCAATAAAATATTTCAAAGAATTCAGACACCTGGGTTCCCCGTGGTTCTGCCTCTGATACATTTTGTCACCTTCCTCAAGATACATAGCTAGGCTGAGTATACAGTTGTTTAGAAGACTTATAATCTTCTCTACCCAAGGCATATCAGCTATAAAAGGTATAAAAGTAGATTCATTGTCCAGTCTTCTTAAACTTTTAGCTTGAAGAATTGTATAGGCTTATGTGTATGTTTTCCTTCAAATACAATTGATTTATTTGGGAGGTTGTTGATATAGCTTGGATAACTGTCTCTACCAGATCCAGGTAGTAAAGTCTTGGTTCCCACTATGCGACATTACTGGGAGGTGGTGGAACCATTAAGAGGTGGGGCCTGGCAGGAGCTCTGCAGGTCACTAACTATATGACCTTGTAGGAGACAGTGGGACCTCAGACCATTCTTTTTTCTCTTTTGCACCCTGGCAATGAAATTTTATACACAC
Source organism: Ctenodactylus gundi (assembly GCA_004027205.1). Lineage (NCBI taxonomy): Eukaryota > Metazoa > Chordata > Mammalia > Rodentia > Ctenodactylidae > Ctenodactylus > Ctenodactylus gundi. The sequence continues at coordinate 381,434 of PVKB01001172.1, read as the reverse complement.
ACACACACACACACACACACACACACACACACACACAGCCATATGTTATTTCCATGATGTGCTACCTTGCTGGAGGCTCAAAGCAAGAGGATTAAGATATTGTGAATGGAAACCTCCCAAACTGAGAAACCAAATAACCTTTTTGTCTTGATTTTTTTCTCAAGTACTTGTTACAGTAATGGAATGCTGACATGGAAAGTTGAATGAGAAGGGAAATGGTTTTTCCCTTTGGAATTCTAGTAGTTTGCAGGAAGATACTGGAAAACATTGGAGGAGTATGTTAGGGAAAGCCTAGTGTGCTTTGAGGAGAGCTGAATGATCAGTTTTGGTGAGAGCTCAGAAGACCAGAATTCTCATAAGAATGTAGACAGGAAAGGGTATGTGGTGAAGTTTCAGATGGAAATTGGCATGCTATTGAGAGTCAGACCAGAGGCCATTCATGTTACGCTATGGCAAAGAATTTGGTTGCATTTTGTCCCTGTTCTGAGACTTAATGGGAGACTTTAAGGTGGTAGGTGAGTTTATCCGGCAGTGGAGATTTAAGGCATCAAAGCACTCAGGCAGTGGCATGAGTATTGTTGGCTACTTTAGCCAAATGTGCAGTTAGAATCAGAAGCAAAAAGGAGCAGAGCAAAAGGAATTGAAAAATGTGCAGATTGTGCAGAAAAGGAGCCAGCAGAATGACAAGGCCACGGAGCATGTGGCTATAAGTGTCATTAAAAAAGCAATGCAAGCACTTTGCATGAGGACAGTAGGAAGGAAATCATCTCCAGGGTAACTGAGGCTTCTCTTAAGGTCACGCTACACATCACATGTTTAAAGATGTAGAAATTCAAATTTGTTTCAAAGACTTTGATTTGAGAGAAGAGTCCCTGAGTATTCTGTGTGTCTATAGGCACCTAGGGATTACTTAATTTTTCAGCCAGCAAAGCACTAAAAGATTGCTGCCATTGTGTTTCAGGCCACATTGAAGCAGAATTTGGCATAATCTGTATGGACACTGGGTTTTTAGGCATGCAGAATGCAAGAGGTATGGAGTTATTGCATTGTAGCTTCCACTAAGATTTCAGAGAATAGCTTGGGCAGCTAGGCAGGGTGTTATAGGGTTGAAGTACCCAAAAATAGCTCCAAACAGGGTGATGTATGGAGGTATGTGAATGAGGTTGAAGATGCTGGAAACTCTGGGAAGACAGAGGTTCCATAAACAGAGGGACTGCTGAGAAGAGCTGCAGGCAGTGCAAAACTAGCTAGAGGGAAAGACTGTGGGCTGCAACCAGCGACGTCACAGGGCAGAGGCTGTCCAAGCATTTGGGAGGCCACATCTTGCTACACTGTGTCCTGGATGGCAATGAAATGCTGTATGCTGTATGATTTAATAGTTGCCCTGCTCAGTTTGGTCTTGCTTTGGTTTCATATTTAAATTCCTTCTCACTATCTCCTTTTTCTTTCTTTTAGAATGGAAATCTTTGCATACCTTTAGTTTTGACAGCTATGTGGGCTTACAAGTGAATTTATATTTTATTTTAGAGAAGATTTTGGGCTTGATCTTTATTTCCCCATCTCTCTCTCTCTCTCTCTCTCTCTCTCTCTCTCTCTCTCTCTCTCTCTATATATATATATATATATATATATATATATAGATGGTTACCATGAGCTTGGGTATTTTGTACACATATATATTGCGTTAGTTACAATTCCTTCCCCTTCCTGTTTTTGGCCCTCCTACAACCTCCTGTCCTCCCTAACTTCTATTATCACTGTCTCTATGGACTTGGACCTTAAGTAATGCTGGAACAGTTAACACTTTATGACTCTTGGAGATGGACTAAATACATCTTGCACTGTGAGGTGGACATGAAATTTGGGGCCCAAAGGTTGAATTCTTTAGTATGGATGACTTTCTGTGTGTAACTTGGTGAGTGTAAAAGGCCTAGTTGCCAGCCCATGGCATTATTGAGAAGTGGCAGGGCTTTTAAGAAGTGGAGCCTGGTAGGCGGCCTTAGGTCACTGGGGCACACTCCCAAGGAGGTTCATGGGACCCTGTGTTTCATCCTGGCCATGAGGTGAATAGTTTTTGCTCTGCCACTTGCTCTTGCCATGATGTACTGCCTCCCCGCAGGCCAAAAACAATGGGGCAACTTAGCATGGACCGAATTCTCCCAAACCATGAGCCAAAACAACACTTCGATTTGTAAGTTAGTTATTTTCAGGTATTTGTTACAGAAATGGAAAGATTGCTAACATATCTGGAGGATGTGCACAATTTAACAGATTTTGAGTTACCACCTTGTATGAAGAAGCATTGTGGGGATGAAGAAGGATGTGTAAAGATAGTTTTTGTCTTTGAAGAAGTGTGCTATTTACTAGGAAATCCTACAAGGTTAACAAGTGCTCTTAGTGAGCTCATGGAAAGGTAGTATGGCAGAAGAAGTGCTAAGGTAAAGTCAGTTTGCTTATTTCAGCGACAGGCTTGCACGCTGGAATCACTGTCATTTGACACATTCTGTTCCTAAGTTGTGTCTCAGCAGGTAGATGTTAGTGAGAGTGACCCAGTCCTTACATCTTTAATAGTTGATGGACTTGTCTCTTGCAAGACTATAGAAAGGATTTTAGTCCATTGCATCAACCCATTTAGATCACAGTATATTGTTCATCTCAGAGACACAAAAGAAAATGGTTGATTTGGTTGGAAATAGACATAGTTTAAATTTTTGGCAAGTCTGAGATGAAAGCTTTTATGAAGTTATGTAGTTGTGGCAACATGTTGTCAACTGTGGTGCTGATAGTAGAGTTGTCAAGAGAGTTAGCATACTACTTAGCAGTCAGACAGGCATGCTGGCGTAAACAAGTCGTGAAGCTGCAGACTAAACTGAGGACTGATAAAGGCACGAGGCTGCAGAGCCTATTTATGGGAGTCGCATTAGCTATGCATGTCGTATCCAGCTCTGGAATGAGTGTCATTAGATTTCCTGGATTGAATTTTAACATGAAGGTGACAGAATTAGATTTCTAAGGACAGGGGATTTATGTCATTTAGACTGCTTGCTGACATATTCTCGTTCTGTGATTCACTGATTGGAAAGATAGCTGTTCCCTGTGTGAGAAGTAGTATTTTTTTCCTCTTTTGCCTTGACACTCTGAGGAAAAATAATTATAAGTGAAATAAACCTGAAATAGACGCAAGTGAAATAAACTTGCAGGTTAAAAGAGTGTAAGAAAGCCAGTAATCCAGGCAGGTAGGGTGTGTGTGTGTGTGTGTGTGTGTGTGTGTGTGTGTGTGTTACACACATATAAACTCGGTATTATATTTTATCTTCAACTAATTATGAAAGCCATTGACAAGTTTGTTTAATGTAGAAATAAACCAACCTAGACTGTGACAAAGGTTTCAATCCCAGATTTGTGTCACTAGGTATCTGAGTTGGATCAATTCCATATAAGTTTTAGAATGTGTAACTTGAATGAGGATGCCGACAAGTCTGAGCCACTCTGTGGTTTGTTCCACTGTGAGCTTCCTGCCATGGCCACCTCAGTGCCTATTTGTGTACTAATATATTGTCTGAAGAATTTCTGTTAAAATGAAATCAGTTATAGGGCCATGGAAACACATCAATAATATTAACTAGCAGCTTAATTTGTGCCTAGCTTTGTGCTGAGCATGCCGCATCGGCTTAGTTAGTACTTATATTAGTACACGTATATACTTGCATATATCTACATATATGGTGTATATTATATGATACATGACGTATGATACAATAATTTTATAATATGATATTTATGAGGTTGCTACTATTATATTTAGTCACTTGTTAAATTTCTTGTATTTTCACACTTATGTTTTTTGCTTTTTCCCACCATTTTTATTAATGTATATGCAATACATCATGTTTACAATGAAATTGAGTATTTTGTGCACATAATATTACACCAGCTTTACAGTCTCTTCTCATTTTTGGCCCTCCCACACCCTCTTCTTGCCCTCTAACTCCCACTATCATATTTTCACACTTTTAGACTGAGACATATTTTATAATTAGTAGCATTTTAGAAGCCTAATTTTTTTTGAAACCAAGTATCTCTCTGTAATCCAGGCTAGTCCTGAACTTACTGTGTAGCCCAGGCTGGCTTTGAGCACACAGCAATCCTCCTGCTCAGCCTCCCAAGTGCTGAAATTATACATCTGCCAGCAAGCTGGGTTTATGTGGTGCTGCGGAGTCGAACTCAGGGCTTTGCACTTTGTAGGCAGGCATTCCAACCACTGTGCTATTCCTCCAGTCCCTTGCAAGCATAATTTAAATCATTCTTTTCTTTCCTATGGTATGTAGAGTCATAAAGATCATCAAGAAGGCACCATAGGCTACATGACATATGATCTTAGCCACTGTCCCCCTTTACCTAATCTGACCTAAAAGGAAACCAAGACATGAAGAAGTTAAGCAAGCTGCTCAAGATCACAGAGCTGGCAAGTGTTTGAGCCAGGATTCCACATAATTGTCTAGCAGTCCAGGGACCAGTGCTTATAGCCAGCATACCATGTTTCCTGCTGGGACTCTACCAACACTTCCCAAGGCTTTAGCAAAATGGGTGTTTCTGAATAAACATCTTTGGAAAACTGCGCTTTTAGAAAAATGGAGTGGGGAGGAAAGGGAATTTACAAGGTCCATAGTAAACTGTTGGGCGAAGGGGCCCAGTGGAGGACCCTTTGCAGCCAAGATACTCATGAGCCAAACAGACCTTGGAGAAAAGAAAAGCTACAGGAACATAGAGAAGCCTTGGAAGTAGGGGCCAGCCACTTCACTGTTTTGTTTAGGTCTAGATAGGCATGTGTAAGTTCTTCTGTGTACCATGCAGAAAGAAAATCTTCCCATCCAAGTAATTTATAAACCTTTACCTGTACCTATATTTAAATCTATGTAAAGTGTGAGCCAGAGAATTATATTGTACTTTTATTAAGTGAACATTACATTAATATTTTTGTCTCCTACAATCAGAACTTAAACCTTTATGTATTAGACATTGTTTTTCATTTGCTCCCTTCCCCCAGTGCCTAGCACAGCTCAATGTAAATATTAGGGAGGTCAAACATTTGTTGACTAAATGAATAATAACCTTCTCTCTTTACCTCAGATACCACACAGACTCTTGGAAGCAGATTTGAGTTTAGAAGAAGGATGCTTTTAGTGGGGGTGGGGTACCTCAAAAGTGTTTTATAAAAGAATTTTCTGTTCCTGCTTGTCAAGAAATGAGGTAGGCAAATTAAAGTCAGTCAAGATCTTGCACTGCTGCTCTGCCTCCAACAGTGACAATGAGCCAAGAAAAGAGAAGCCAGTGAAAATACTCTGTCATTCTTTCTGTCAACCCAGTGACTCCACGCACGATGCTCTGCAGACCTACACACGCACACACATGCGTACATAAATTTAGTATTTTCTTTTGCCTGTGTGTCTAGTCAGCTCAAATGGGTCGACTCGTGTTTTGGCTCTTATACCAAACCAGACTCTTTGGCTCACTCTACCTGCAAACTTTCTGGCCTGCTTGGGTCTAGCAAAGTGGTTTGAGTTTCTGAGAACAAATAATTAGTCTCTAGGAAAAAGCCAGAGTTATACAAAACCCATTCGTTTCTGCTTCTGTGGGTTTTGTGTCTCTGTCAAAAAAAGAAAACAAAGTTAGATAAGGACAGTGTTCAGCTCTGAGAGCTTCATTAGATTTGCTCTTTTATTGTTATCAAACATTTATTTTTATTGTTCAAGACTGTATATATAAACTGAGGGTTTCATGTTTTTATGTTCCGTCTCCTCTTAAGCAACAATATATTCTTTGGACTCAGAGTTGGTGCTGGTGTGGACCAGTGAGCGGACCTTGCTCTGTTGTTTTACTCTTGGGCATTGGAGGCAATGATGTTTCAGACTTAGGATCATCGTCAGCTCAGATTATCTGTAAATCTGACTTCTGCTTATTTTATTAAACTTCTTTCCTCATCTTGTTGCATATTTCTGTATTTTTTTCATACCATAGAAACTTAAAGACCTGCACTGTTGGGGAGATCCATCAGGTATAATAGAGTAACTAAGGTATTGACCCCATCAAATAATTTTTGGTAACTAAGGGAAAAGTTGGGCCATATGTAATCGTTTTCTATTTATAGTGTGCAGAGTTAGCATCCAAACCGATTTTGGGGTGGTTTTAGAATACAGCATATATCTCTTGTTTTAGGCATTTTTCCTTTATCAGGGCCATAGCATCTAGAAATTCTCTATTAACCATATTAAGGCTCTTTCTACATAATGTTATCACCTTACTATAATCATTTATTAATATATACTCATTCAAATAACTTTCAATGAGCTATGCACAGTCACCCAGAGGCAACTGGTAGTGTTACTTCTATAGAAGTCAGAGATATTTAATTTCGTAAGAAAAGCACGGACTTGTCTGTTACAACGGCTTGGAGTAGGATGGGCAGGAAAGATGGGAGCACTTTTCTCACACTGAGGCTCAGAATTTGTGTCCAGAAGAAATGAAACATAAACCTTCTTCCCTAGGGGTGGAACTTTTTTTTTCCTGACTAGCAAGGAAGGGAGTGGTGGACCCCTAAGTCACCTGTTTCCTGTTTCCTATCTAAATTATTAATTGATATTTTGTGATTCCAGGCTTATCTGTGTAGTGTCACCTATGAGTTACCATTAGAATTAAAATTTATTTTGACCAGGAAGATGAAGGAAGACGAGATGAGAGTGGGAGCAGTTGGTCATGTTATTGGATAAGAAGTTGAGGTCAGTGAAAGGTAAAAATAATTTCTGTGAAGAATTATGTAAGAGTTAATGAGTTAGGAATCTCACTCCTCCCTCCAAATAACTTTCTGTAGGCTAATCATAATTTCTTAACTTAAAAAAAAGACCAAACTGAGGTAGAAATCCTAAGGCCAAAACTTAGTTATAAGGTAGAGAACTCAAGAGATGTTTTATCTTCCATTTCTATGATTATCGTTACCTTTCACATTTTCAAGTTGCAAATAAATCTCGTCCACCTCTAGAGAGTTCTGGTTTGCACTATTAATCTGAACCTTTCCTTTGGCTTGGTTTCTAAGAGGATATCAGTACCTTTTCAATGTATGCACTCTGGAACTGGGTACTGAGAAATGGAGGGTGAGAAAACATCAACGTTGCACAGTTTGGAAGTAGACACTGCTCATATTCCTTTTGTCATAAGCGCAATATTATAACATCAGTGGTGATTAAGTAGCTGTTGATTTTGTGATTTCTAATTTGCTGTTCTGCTTTTTTCTTTGGAATGCTAGAGGGTTTTGAAGTTGGGTCTTTCAACAATTGACTTGGTCTGATCTCCAGTGGTGCAATGTAGGTTTTGTACTTTCCATTGGAATACTAAAAATTTGCACTTTAGTAAAGATCAGAAGTGTGATTCCATTGGAACCTCACCAGCCAGATGTCAGCCACACAAGGGTAGCCATATCTACCAACAGAGGCAGACTAATGGTGCATTTGGAGTTCCTGCTTGTGGGTCAGTCTCGTCATTATGTGAAACTTCTGGCAGTGGAGTGTGATTGCACGGCCTTCTTTTGACCTTTGTGTAGTGTTCATGACAGGCTTGTCGACCAAGAAGATGATGATGACAAAGAGGAGAACCAGGGTGAAATAAAAAGCCACATGATGCTGCTGAAATCTCCAAGGGAAGTAGCGTGATCAGTGTGGGGCAGACGACAAGCTCTGCTTTTCTTCACATCGTGTCAGAAAAATCACAAGATGTATTGCAAGGAGAAGCTAATGGCCCAGCTCCCAGGCAGCTTTTTTCCCATTCCTTCTTTCGTTGTCACTGGGCAAGGATTGTTCCCCAGAGAACAAGAAATGGGTAGATGGATTTGGGTGGCTTCGATAGCTCTGCTATGGGCTTTTCCATCAAGGCTAAGACAGACAGAGGGAAAATAAAGTCACACTGTTTTTGGCTCACTGCTCTCTATTCCTTTTCCTTCACACTCAGACTCCTACTACCAGTAATGTTTTGATATCTGGATTTCTAGACTTTCTCCATTATTTTATATCTAACTGGATCTTTTCTTGGTGTAGTGTTTCATTTAAAAATCCCTTCTGCCTTTGTATTATTCCTTACTGAAAAATTCTCTCAGTGTTTTCTTTCCAGTTGTCTTTCTGCCTCTGCCCTAATCCCATTCCCCAGGGATAGACTTCAGTAATGTTTTGATAAATTGTCTTCCAGACTTTCTGAATTATTGTATATGCTAACTGGACTCATAGGCTGTTATAGCTGGAAGGGACCCTGGAGATAATTTTTCCATCTCTTTCCATCCCTTCATACTGTCCCCTTACTGCAGCTCTCCAGGAGATATATAGACAAGTTAAAGGCCTTCCTTGAAATCTCACTTTGGCTATAAATTGACAAAACTTGGGACTAGATCCCAGGTCTTTTGTTCCTGATTAAAGACCCTTTTCAACCTCATCTCACAATTTTATATTCTTAGTCTGTTAGGTGGCCTAAAACATAGTTTCTGTAAGATGGATTTAAGTGGTGTTTGGAGATTTAATTTATAAGGTGACCATCTGTTTTCTGATGGAAAACAAACAAACTTCTAACCGCACAGAAAACCCTCTGTTCTGTCTATTCTGTTCTTTCTTTCACCTCTGTGGCTGGCCCCGCAGGTCTATGGCATGCGCTGCTGGAGCGGCTTTCTTGCAGTAAGGTTGTTTCTGGGTCCATTGGTCATGCACTAACAGTTTTAACTTTGTGCTCACTTGCTTAGTTGCCGCCTCCCTTCTTTTGCTTCAGTGGCTTCTAAAAGAATGGAAATAAAACCAGCCAGGCTCTTCAAGATGCTGATTCTCTGGGTATCTTCTGAATGTTCCTAATAAAACCCAGGATTTTGTCCGTGGTGCAGAACATTATGTTTTTCACTCATGTACCTTCAACTAAAATTTACAACTTGCTTGTTAAATTCTGACCTACCTTAAACTTCTAGTCTGGCCATTTTCTTTATATTTTTACACCCTAAGCTTTCAGTGTAAGTTCAACCTAAGCACCTTTTATGCCCCATTTTGTAGATATAAAAATGCATATTTTCACACAATAACCCTGAGAAGAATTTTTGCGTCTCATTCTCCCTCCACCTGCTGTCAGGTTTTCTCACTCAGCTGGAAGTCCCAGCACCACTTCTCTCTGGGTTGCTGCAAATCCATGGTCTTCGTTCATGTTACATCTTCTGAATTATCATAAACGTGCTTACTCTAACTATAGTTGGATCTCTGACACAGATAGAATTCACAGTGAGCTTTGGAGAAGGAGTTTTGTTTTGTTTTGCCAAGGATCCAGACTGACCAAACTTGAACTTTTAAGGAAGAGCGTGTCAGGGGTGGATGCCAGGGAGGCCCACTCTGCTAATCTGTTTTGCAATTAGGAGAGTACAAGTGAGCTCTTCCCAGCCTGGTGAGGGGGTTGTTGCACGGGGAGCTCTTCCTCTTGTGGACGCCCTTTTCTGGTGCTTCCCTTTGTGTGTACTTGTGTGTATGTATTGTGGGGTTCGTTAAAAACAAGCATCACGTTGTTTTATGCAATTGTGGAATAATGCCTTCGTGTTTACCTTTCATATCCACTTTAAAAGGATGGAGTCTGTTCTACAACTGGGACTGCTGCTCTGACAATCCTGTAGCAGTGCCTTCAGTTTAGGCACATGCCTCTGAAACCTTAATCACAAGCAGATGCTGCTCTGAATCAAGCATTCCCCTCCCTGGCTACTCAGCCTGAGCAATGAGCTGCCTAACTTGGATGCTACAGGCTTCTTGAAAAACTCCACAGGCTGCCTTCCTAGCATGCTGGTAACATGCAGAAGATTGATATTTTCCAGGCCCAAGCAGGACTTTGAAATAATACCTACTGATTGTAGAGGACTGTTTATTTTCCCCTCCTCCCACAAGTGTTTTCACATATCTGATCTCATTTTATCCTTCAAATAGTCCTTGGAGTTAAGTAGGGAAAGTAGTATTTTCCCCTAGGAACCTGAGGTCTCGAGATGTTAAGTAACTTGCTCAAGGTCACACAATTAGCCTTTAATGTTAGTCTGGTGTTCTTTCCACCAAATGACACCAATATTTGCTTTATCAACGATGTCAAAGCTGTCTGTAGTCTTTTCAGGACCTGCACGAATCTAAGCTTACAGTGTGGATTTCAATTAATTTGTAAAATCTTTGGATTTTACTCCCCACCCCCACCCTGAGCTCTAAGTTATACATCTAAAGCAGTGGTTCTGTAGGCCTAGAAATTATTTGGAAAGCTTGTGTTGTAGATTCTGGTTCAGTAGATCAAAGAAGAAGCACCAAGTCCAGTATTAAGAAAACAAAAACCACCCACACATTTCTGAATCAGGACGTGTGTGCAAACAGTTTGCCTAAGGGCTAAAATCAGCAAGGCACTGAAGATGCCTAAGACTTAGGTTCTTTATATAAAAAATAAATGAAAGCAAGACTAGAATCAATTACTAAATTATCTCCAGAAATTAATATGGATTTTAATCTATTACAAAATTACTTTTATTAGAATTCCTGTTATGGGAGAAACAATATTTTTCTGGAAAAACATCTTGAAGGGATAAATGAAGCTGCAGAGCTGCAGAATATGGTTTTCTAGAGGGGTGGAGACTTAGAATACTGGGGAGTTTATGGAGAGAGGTGAGGTTGGGTGCTGGGAAGGTGAAGGGTCAGCAGAGTTTTGAGATACTTGCTCTGTGGTCCCAAGACACTTAATAAAATTGATAGTCTGTGTGACTGGGACTTTTCTGTAGGAATTAATGAAGAGGCTGAATATCACTTCTGGATTGACATAATGTAGAACCGAGCTGACGAGATCATGGGGAATTAAGTATAAAAACTGGTAGAAATCTTAGAGGGAAATTTGGTTTTCTTCAGACTCAAGGTGTTAAATCCATTCGACTTATTCTTGGGATAGGTGTGTTCAGGTTGACAGCTGGTGTAATATACAACAGGGAAGATAGAGAAAATATAAAGATAGAAAACATGAAGATAGAGAAAATACTATTTTAAAAATCTTTCATTGTTTACAAGAATTAGGGTGTGAATTGAGATCTCATAATAAAGGTTCCAATCCAAATAGACCATGAACAGAATGTTTGAAAACAGAGTCGAGAGAGATAAAGCACCTTGAACCACTCATCTAGCTTTGGCCCAGCTTGCAGAAATTTTTTTATGTTTTCATACCTTTGTTCCTTTTCCTATACAGCACATAATTGCAGTTCACATGGGCTCTGATGCTTTGAGTGTAGCAGCCAGAAAATTGAGAATTTTCTACATCTGGAAATATTTACCTTGGGAGCTTGAGAAAGAGTTGTTGGTCGGAAGGACAGTATGGGAGGGGGAAGGTGGAGGACAAGAGAATCAAAGTGTTACTTTATAGTTCAGCAAAGACCAGACATTGTGCATGAATGGAAGGAGCACAAATGTCCTCTCTGTTGAGCGTCATGACCCCAGTGGTGCTGCCATCAACATGAAGCCGTGTCCCTATTTGTGGTAAGGGTACTTGGGAGTCCCAGTCTTGCTCACAAACTAGGGGCTGAGATGACAACGAAGTTTGATTTGAATGCTTATGTTGGATGATTTCAGTAAGCGAACAGGACTAGCATCACCTAGTGAAGAATAAAGGTAGTATAGAAATTTGTGATCTTCAGTGAAGATCTAGACTAGCTGGAGAAATAAACTGGGAGACAATAATAAAGTTGTGGTGGGACTGCCTCTGAGAGGCTGGGACTAAAAGGCTCAAGAGCATTGCTATATCAACTTCCAAAATAAAGATTCTCTGAACCTTCTCCTGCCAGTGGAATTCAATTTCCTTTGAGAAAATTGCTCCAATCACCTTCTTCTTTTCCCTCTCCCTCAGCATCTTGGGACTAGGACAGCCAAGTGGAGAAAAGACTGGTATTTGTCGGGTTTTCCTTTCATTTATTCTTGCAATTAGCAAATATCTGTTAGCAGTCACTGCTCTAGATGCTCTGGGTTAAGTGCTGGGGTGCATAAAATAGGAGCATTGTTTTAACTTCTTAACAATACTTTCTTCAAAGATATGCTTATGTTTTGGAGCTTGTTTTGCAGTGTATAAAATCCTCATTCTTGTTGCTATAGTTTATTAAATTATCCATTTCTTGCTCAGTTGTATACTTGCCATTGGGATTGAAAAGCAATTGCTTTCTTTATCCCTGTAAATCCCCAAATCCCTGGATTTATTCTCTTGTAATCTTGTTTACGTACTAGTCATTTCTTTTCTGAGTGTACCTCTTTGCTGTATTAGTTTTCTTGGGCCAGCGGGACACCATACTACAAATGGGATGGCTTAAACAATGTAAGTTTATTTTCTCACAGTTTTGCAGGCTGGGCATCTGTGATCCAGGTGTGGGCAGGGTTGGTTCTTCCTGATCCCTGTGAGGGAGGATCTGCCTTAGGACTGTTTCTTAGCTCCTGTTTGCTGAGAGTCTTTGATAGTCCTTGACTTGTAGAGTTGTTACTCTCTGCTTTCACCTTCACATCGAATGCTTCTGTGGAAGTATCTTCAGATTTAACTTCCCCTTTTTTTCATACTGGTGTCAGTTACTTTCCTTTCTCATCCAAACTTGATAAACTGCCTCTCTAATTCTGTAATAGGGGCTATTGTATCAACGTATTTTTTTTGAGAAAGTAAGAAAATCACATTTTAACTGATACCACCAGCCACATACAGCCAACAACTAAGTCATGTTCCTCATGTTCTGCTTTCTAAACTTTATTCCCAAGGATGCCAAGCTACTTTAGTCAGTGATGTGCCTTCCAAGTTATGTCAAGCAATAGTTTCTTCAAATGTCACTGCTATGGTTTGGATCTGGAGTAACTCCCCAAAGCCTCATGTATTTGGGTGTAGTGGGATAACAGGAATGTTGTGCTGTTTGGATGTAGGCGTGGCTGAAAGGGGCAGATGCTTGGGTCTTGAACTGGAGGGATTGTGCCTATTTATTGAGATTGAAGTATGTCTAAGGCAGAGCTTTCAGATGTGTCTTGTTTACTTGTGAGTCAGGAAGGGAGAGAGAGGCCCCCAGGGAGGCATACCCACCCTGGGTGTGGGGGGCCCAAAGGTCAGTTTGAACTAGTATAGGAAGAAAGAAGTAACATTGTTGCTGATTCTTCCTGGGAAAACTGCGGTCTTTACTGAGTGCTCCTGCTTCACTTGGCTTTCTGTCTGCAGTGCCGTGAGCAGCTCTCCAGCTGCTGCCATGTGCTTCTACTATTGCCAGCTGCCTCTGAATGGATTGTGTGAGACCTTCACAAACTGTGGCTAAATAAAGAGTTTTAAGTTGTGGATGCAGGTATTTTATACCAGCAATGAATAAGTAAGTAAGACAGTTAGCAAATGGCTTTAGCTGCCTATCTGTTGTATCACTTCAAACAGAAGCTCATAGCCAATGCCAGATACTCTTTCACTTTCCAATTTATGCTTCTGAAGATACTTACATATTAGCACACTATTTCTAGTAGTTGCCTGTGAAGGCTGAAAACCATTTGGGATATTAAACAACAGGTCCATTTATACTTTTTCCTACATTGTCTTCCTTAAATATTTCAGCTGTTTATTCTGTTTATTTATATTCTCCTTGATTTCATTGGACATTTTAAAATCAATTTTTTGATTTATTTGTCTAAAATTTCATCTGTTCCTGTGTCTGTTATTGAAAAGTCATATTTTCATATCAGTTACTGAAGATCTGTGAACTTTTGGAGAAACCATTTAATCTTGTATGCTCAAATTTTCTGTGTCAAAAATTGTGATCTATTGAGAGGGACATCTCTTCCACTTACATGTGAGGGTCTTATTAGCAAACAGTTTCTTTTTCTTTCTTTTTTTTTTTTTTTTTCTCAAGGTAGGTGGCCACCAGACCATGTCTGGATTGTCTGGATTGTTAGGCCTGGATTCCAAGTACCACCAAGAAAAGAATGCCTGAGGAGTCAGATTTTCTTAGACTCCTGGGAGCTGAGATTAATGTACAGGTCTACTTCATATGTGTCCTGAGTTGCCTTTCTGATTCTCTGTGCTTTTAGCTTTCCTATCACTTCTTTCTTGTTTCTCAGAACTTAGTGCTCACCCTTTTTTTTCCTGTCTTCTCTCTAATATTCTCATTCACAAAGTCATGTGAAAGATACATCTATTCTGCCATCTTCTCTGTTGACATTGGTCAACCCAATCTTTAATAAAGGAAGATAACAAAATATAACAATTCTACAGTATAAACCACTCAAGACAAGCAACTAATACAGAATTTCTGTGCATGCCAGAAAACCGGAAATCATGATCCATAGCAATAGAAAAGGAATTTAAAGTACAATTCTAGAAATGACAAAAACAATAGAGGTAACACATGAGAGTATTGACTATTTTCAAGTATTTAATATCACATATATAATAGGAAAGGAAATTATATGAGATCTAGAGGCCACTTGAAGTGTATGAGGAAAATGAACATATCAAAAACAAATTGAGGCTAAAATAAAGATCGTAAGACCAGCAGGTGGGTAGAGGAGACCTATGACGAACAGAAGAACGAAACAACAGCAAAAGGAAGTCTGAGATGTCTCATCACAAACTATAGAAGCTAAAAGACAAACAGTGCTAAAAAGGAAAAGGAAAAGAGAGAAACATGTCAGTTTAGAGTTCTATACCCAATAAGAATAGCCTTCAAAAGTAAAGATTAGCACATTTTATTCAAAGACATACAAATGGTACTAGAACTTATCACAGGGGATTTTTTAAATTAACTGACAGTGTTTTCAGACAGAAAAGAAAAATAATACAAATGAAAGCCTGAATCTACATGAAACATTTCAGAGTGTAGAGCGTCGTAAATGATTAAGATGCTTTTTCTCTTTTAAAATTTATTTAAGAGGGATCTGTCTATTGAAATCAAAATAATAATAGGGCATTGTGGAATATAACATATGTAGAACTAAAATATTTGCTAACAATAACATAAAAATAAAGAAAGTAAATGGAATACTTTTTGAACGATGCAGGAGTGAGGCCTTACAAGGAACCAGGCCTGTTCCAACCTTATTTTGTACTATTGCTAGAATTGTGGGGGAAAAAAATGAATCTTTGTTGTTGTCAGCCAATTTGTGGCACTTCCTTACGAGTGGGACTTTGTTACGACAGCCCTGGTGCATTATTATGGAATCCTAGTCGCAGCTTCATGCTTGGCTTCTTATGTTTTTAGTTCTGTGTTATTTATGAATTATCAAATGCCTGGAGGTTATTTTCATTGCTGAATGTTGGGTTCATCTTAATATAATTCTATTCCTCCTGAGAATGGAATTACTCTTGGCTTCTATGGTCTTTCTTTTTGGACTGCCTATTTTGGATGTGAGTATTGTTATTGTTATGCTTTCATAACAAATATTTTGTAAGTTGTTATTTTTCAGTTCTTTGGCACAGCTTAATTAGCACTTAGCTTATTGACTCCTAAAAAGTTAGGAGAATAAAGTTTATAAATCTCACTGAACCTAGGACTTCCTTGTAGAACAATCTTTAGAAGTTCTTTTGTTAAGTGTTGTTTTCTTTCAGAGTTAGTTTTGTTAAACTATTGTTTCTGGAAAATAATCTATATGATTTGAAATTCCAAGTTTACTTACACAGTTAACCCAGCCCATTTTCCCTGCAGGGCTAGTGTGCAATACTTTTAAAAATCCGTTGGCATGGGTATAATGAGTCATAACAATGCTAAACATAAATAATTTTATGGTCGTAAAAGTGGCTTTAGCTAAATATCAGCCCTGCATTTAGGAATCTAAATTTCTGCTATTTTTTTGTATTTATTTTCTCTAAACATTGTTTCATAATCTGGCTTCTTATTTTATGCTTTAAAAAAATGCTGTCCACTTTTGGTGATTAAATGAGTTGATAGTTTATTTAATTTTATAAAAATATGCTCTTGGATTTTTTAGTAGTCTACCATTTTTCCTATTTTCTAATGAGTGACTTTATATTTTGGTGTTCATTAATTCATTCAGTTTACTTCATTTGTTTTTCGAATTGAGTACTCAGCTTATTCATTTTCTTGCTTTCTTTAAAGTTACAAAATTTTCTCTGAGCAGTGTTTTGCTTTCTTTTTTTCTCTCCAGTACTGGAGATTGAACCAGAGCCTTCACTCTGAACTATATACCCTGTCCATTTTGTTTTTTATTTTAAAGAAGGGTCTTTTCAAGTTGCTAAGTGAACTTGAATTTACAGTCATCCTGCAGAGATCTCCCAGAGTGTTAGGATTATAGGCATGCAGCACCATGCCAACTTGAGCACTGCTTTACATATGACTAATGGATTTTATGTGTGACATTTTTAATTCATTGTTTCCTTATTGAGAATTCGTTAGGAATGTGTATGTATGATGCTTTCTTTTTTTTCTAGTTTTGATTATTGAATTTTATTTGTTTTGCACTAACCCCAAAGAAAGCTGTCCATACTATTTATACTTTTAAGCAGTTATTTATTGTTTGATTTGAGCACTTCTATGGATATGAAAAATCATATTTTTGGGTGGAGTGTAATTCAAAAAATATCAGCTAGATTTAGTCTTATGAGGATATTTATGTCATTTTGTATACTTAATTATGAGTTAAATTCTAATATAAGTGTGATTTGATTTAAATTTCACAGCACTAAAGTAATTTTTGCTTTGTTTTGATGTTATTTTTCAGTGCACAGGTATTTGTAACTGTTAAGTCTTTTCTCTTCTCTTCTCTTCTCTTGATTCAGTGTATCTATAGTCTGGGCTGGTCCTGAATTTACTACGTAGCCCAGCCTAGCCTTGAACTCACAGCAATCCTCTTGCCTCAGCCTCACGAGTGCTGGTTTTACAGGTGTGCACCACCACACAAAGTTTCTATGGCGCTGGAGAAAGGAACCTGAGGCCTTGTTCTTGAGAAGCAAGTATTCTAACCACTGTGCTATTGCTCCAGCCCCTGTAATGGTTCAATCTTCATCATAGGAAGTAAACTATTAAAACATCTTATTTGTTAGGGTTTTTTAGAAGAAGAGAATAAATAGAAATACACAAGAGGCTTGATAAAGTAGACTAACGGGATCAGAGGTGAAAGAGCCCTTCGTGTACTGGGTAGCTGGAGCATCTAGAAGCTGCGGATCAAGAGGGACCAAGGATGCAGCAGTAGTTTATGGCCAACAAAGGCCTGGAAGGTTCTTGGAGAGTCACTTGTCTGGGCCTGCATTGGAACACCATAAAAACTGTAGTTTAAAATCCTTGAGTGATAGAAGCAGAAGATACACTCACTCAAGCAGAATGCAGCAGATTCCTCTTTCTCTGGCTTTCATTCTACCCCAGCTTCAAGACTGTTGGATAGTGTCACCCACAATCAGCATGAGTCTACCCTCAGTTTGCTGGCCCACATGTCAATCATTTCTGCAACTACCCTATGAATACCTCTCCCCAGAAATATGTTTTATTAATGTATTAGGCATTTCTTGCTTCAGTCAAGTTGACATATCACTATTAATGGTTACTCTTCTCATTCAGTGCTCTTTGTGCTCGCAATTTAATTTTTGTCTGATAGTTAGATTGCAAATCCAACTTTGTTCTTTTTTATTTTCTTGATTTTGTTTTGTATGCCTTAGCGTAGGTGCTTACTTTTTAAACCTATTTTAGATATTTAGCTCTAAGTGCATCTCTGTAATGGCTAATGTTATTTTGTTAACTTTTGCTTTGAAATCATGAAAAATGAGATGACAAAATAATGGAATTGTATATTTTAAATAGATGAGTTTATTCATTGATATGATAGATACATTTCGTCATCTTATTTACTATATAATTTCAGTTCATATTATTTTTGTTTTTATCAAAAATCTTTTTCATATGCTATATGTATAAGTTACTTTCCCTTTACTAGGATCTCTTACACAATACTGCAACTTAAAGAAGAAGAAGGTTCTTTTGGCTCATGGTTTTAGAGAGTTCAGTCCAAGTTCAGCTAGCTTCAAGGCTGACAGGGAATGGTGAAAGGGTTTGGTGAAGGGTAGCGGCCAAGCCCATGGCTCACCCTGAGGCTGCAGGAAGCACAGCACAAAGAAAAGAGCTGGGGACAAAAATATGCTCTTCCAAGTTGTGCCCCCAATAATACACCTCTACTGAACAGGCCCTCCCTTTTCACAGGACATTCAACTATGAATTCATCGGTGGATTAATCCAGTGATAAGTGTAGCATCCCTGTGCTCTGATAATCTTCTGAAAGATCCATCTATGAACACATGAAGGCTTTGGGGAGGCATTTTAGATCTAAAACATAATACTCTTATTTTTTGTATGTTTATTTGTATGTGCATAACACATAATGTGATACTGTAGCAAAGTATGAAGTATGAGTTTACTTAGATTGAACTTTTTTTATCTCTCTCATGTATGAATCTGCCTGGTCTGTGTTATCATAGTAACTGCTGCATAAGGTCATCTAGGAACTCTGCTACCCCTAGGGCATTTCTCACCTCGAGATCCAAGGTGGGATGTTCTCACATCAGCATTCCACTCACAAGAGATGAAAAGATGGCTGTGTTTCTGGGTATTTTCCCAAAAAGTTGAACTTGTCATATAGCTCATCATACATGCTCAGTATGAGAGAGAGAGAGAGAGAGAGAGAGAGAGAGAGAGAGAGAGAACAAAATTCCAGATGACTTTGCATACTTTAGTGCATATCCATCCAATTGTCTAGAACTTCCTCACAGCAACCTTAGTTAACTATAAAAAAGCTAAGATCTGCATTCTCTACTTGGTGGCTTTATAGCCAAAATAAGAGAATATTAAGGAGGAACAGAGTCTGCCTCAAACCTGTGAGTTACTTAATCTTTTTTGTCTTGATGTCTAAATGGGAGCTTTTATGTTGTTTCTTTTTTTAATCTTTGAAGGTCAGTATTTTTACTGGGATATATGTATACTGATAATATTCCATAAGAAAAGCTTTTTTGGTTACTGTTTTTTTTTTTTTTTTTGGTACAAGTTTCCAGTTCAAGCTATCAAGTTGTTTTTGATAAATAATTCTTCCATCTTATGTCTTAAGACTTTCTCTTATGTTGTGTTTATCTTGCATTGACCCTTTATGTTTGGGTGGAGGAAGCTGTCTTCCATATCTTTTCATTTTGCGTATCTTTCTCAGTGCTGTTCTTCTGTCCCTTAGTGTAATGTCAGTCATGCCTCTTCCTGCCACTTGAGGCCTAGATTTCTCGGATGGAGTTGTGTTTTCCTTCTATTTGTTTCTAAAGTCTTCTTCTCATGTTTCATCTTGCCCATCTCTCTGCCTTCTGCTTTTTGATTCACTAAATGCCTTCTACTCATGTCTGTATGTTTGGTCATGATTTTATCTGAGCAGAGGCAATATTTTTCTGTTCATCATCTGCCACTTGTTCCCCCCACAATTTTTTTTCCTTTTCCTGAAAGTAACTTTGCGTAGATACTTGGCCAGGTCTGTTTTGGTTATGAATTTTGTGAATGAGGTCGATTCTTCCAGTTATTTGCAAGAGGTTCTTTGAGGGAGGGAAGAAAGCCGTGTTCCAGGCGAGCTGTAACTTTCCTTAGTTTACAGCTGAGCTCCTTATGACTCAGGGTTTCATGTGCCTGTGTGCGTGTGAACTGTTGTAACCTCCATTTCTCTCTAGTTCAAAGGAATCAGCTGTTGCTGGAGTGCTCGCAGTTTCAGATCCATCTCTTTCACCCTTACTCACTGATTCGTTGCTTCTTTAAAGATGTATGTTTCTTTGTTCAGCTACACATCCCTAACCTATTTTGTGGGTTCCAACAGAGTCCTAAAGAGCTACCCGAGAAGACCCAGGCATCCTGTTCTCATTGTCCCAGACAAAGCTTATGGTTTTGCCTCTCATGTTGTGCCACATGCTTCAGATAACTGTATTCGGCCTTGCTTTGAGATGCTCAGCTACAGATGTCTTTTTGAGTACTTCTCTACCCCTGTTTTACCTTCCCTCAAGTCAGCACTTCCTTGTTTTTTTGTGGTTCAAGGTTACAACGGTCTCCTTATCAAAATTTGTGTTTCTCTCTTTCTCTTTCTCTCTCTCTCTTTTTTTTTAACTGATGCTTTCGTTTCAGTCTATTTTAGTATGGTATTTTCTAAGTAGGTATCATGAATATTCACTTATTATTATTTTGTTAGTTTAATCCTTCATAAAAGTTAAAATTCTAATCTGTTTTTTAAAAGTTATGTAAATCTGTGTATCTCGCTGGCAGTGTAGGAGAATTGTATTTCACTATGCTTTCATAAATATATGCATAGTTGATCTGATGATCTAAAGTGGTGTGCTTCCTAACTTTCCCTTTTAATAATTAGGTGGCAAATAACTGTCTTTTTTTGAGTATTTCTTGTTATTGTTCTTTAGTGATTTTTGTTTCTTTTGGTGTCTTTGTCAACTTTCTCATAGAAATCTGTAGAAAATTAACAAGACATCAAAAGAAACAGAAGGATGGATATTTAATATTAATGTGGCAATTAAAAATAATGTAAGATTCAAAACACATCAGAAGGAATAAACTTGCTGTAAAAATACATTTTTGTTAACTAAAATATGACATTAAAATACAAATAAAATGAATGGAAGAAAAATATGTGAATCACTTGTAAAAATTTATTTTTAATTTAACTTTTACATTAATAAAATGTAATAATGTATTTTTATAGCAAGTTTAATATTTTTAATACTGTCCCATGAGATTTCTATCATAGGAGACATTTTTACCATACTAATATCATATATTCATTTTTGTATATTGATATAAATATATATTCCTTTAAATTATGGAATGTATTTCTGTATATAAATATCTAATAAGTCTAGAATTTGTTTTAAATATAACCAAAAATATGAATCCGGTTTTGTTTTCTCCAAAATTGTTAGTTTTGTGTCTCATCACACTACAGACTAATAGAATAATTTGTCCTTCACTGAAGATGCCACTATTAAATCTTATGTTTACTAGAAACTTTAAAATTGTATGTAATTCCTGCAGTTTTTTGACCCTTATCTTTTTCATCGTTATATTTTATTTTCCAGAAGAGAATGCCCCATCTTCACCATGATTTTTCAGATTTGTTGCTTAGCTTCCAGTATTATTTCTCCAGATGAACTTTGCAACTATTTGTTCAGTTTCCAAAAGTAAATCCTCAAACCCCCCTGGGGTTGTAGTGAGTTTCTTTATTTATATGAGAAGAACTGACATCTTGACAATATTAAGTGTTCTGAGTAATGTGATCTAGTTCTCCATTTAGACAAATTTTCTTTTATGTTCTTCAGTAACAGTCTGGTTGCTTTCTTCACAGATGTTCTCATTTCTTGTGAGTTGAACTCTTAAATGTTAGATATATAGTTTTGCTTTTAGGAATGTAATTTATTTTCTAACTCATCATTGCTGGAACGTAGGAATCTATTCAGGAATATTTATTTTATAATTAACAGTCCACTAAGTTTTCTTATGAAGTTCTTTCTGAGTTGCTTCGCAGCTTAATCTTTGGAGTTTTATACCTGGATAATGATGCTATATGCGAATAAGTTCCCATTTTTCTTTTTCCCAATATTCAAATTTCTTAATTTGCTTTCTTATCCAATTGCTTTGGCTAACTTTTCCAGAACGATGTTAATTAAAAGTAGAATTATTTTTTTTTATTTTGCAAATACACGAATTACAAATTCTGTAACACATTAGAGATATTGGGTTTGGGGAATCAGTGAGCATCTATGCCTGCCCCTTTTTCAGAGGTTCACTCCGTTCCTAGCTACCCATTACCCCGCTGTCTACCCTGTCATCATATTGGGGCCTTTTTATGCCATCATTTTTGTGCATTTGATAAGAGGGACATCCAAAAGTGGATATTTTAAGCATACTTCATTCATCATAACAGTAATGCACCTGTTGTTTTCTTGTTATTTATAAGTTTATATTGTAGATCCCATGTGGTTCCATCTATAAAAAATGTTTTTTTTTACCCTTTTTCAATCACTTTTAATTGGTGTGTGAATCATTTACTTTTAATACAACTATTGATAGATTATATTAGGTCTATTTTAATTTTAGTATTAATACTGTTCTTATTATTTTTCTTATGGTTTTGTTCTTTGTGCTTTATTTTTTCAAATATTCATTTTTATCTACTGGCTGGCTTTCTATATCACTTTGCATATTTTTTCACAAAATTTTTCTTTTTATTAGTATGTGTTTCTGATCCATAGTAATTATATTCAACTTGAGGAATTTGTGCATATACATATCACATTTTGATCATTTTTAGTTCCTTTCCCTCCCCATCCCTTCTTCCCACGTACCTTTTTCATTTCCATAAAATCTATCTCCATGTTTCATACCATTGTTTGCATTATTTTAAAATTACTTATACTTTGGTTTTCTCATATTAGAGAAACCATAAGGTTTAACTTTCTGCATCCAATTCTTTTTGCTAAGCATGACAGTCTCAAAGTTGTATCTATTTTCCTACAAATGTCTTAAATTTATCTCTCTTTATGGCAGAGTAGTACTCCACTGTGTCTATGTACCAAATTTTTAAATCTATTCATCTGTTGTTGAGCATATTGGCTGCTTTTAAGAGTCAGCTATTATGACTTGTGCTGCTGTAAAAATGGGTATGCATGTATTACTGTAACATGACATCTTCCACTCTTTTGGATAGGTACCCATTAGAAGTATACCTAGGTCAATCAATTATTTTCAGGTTTTTTTTGAGAAATCTTCATATTTCTTTCCCTATCTGGTTGTACCAGTTTGCAGTTCCAGCAACATCTAATGGTTTCTTTTTTCCTCAAAGCCTCGTTAGCATATGCTGTTTTTTGAGTTCTTGATAACAGCCATGCTTGTTGGAGTAAGATGCAACCTTAGAGTTATTTCAGTTTGCCTTTCTCTAATGGCTAAAGATGTTCAACATTTTAAAAATGTGTTTATTGGCTGTTTGCGCTACATTTTCTGAAAAATATTTCTTCATTTCAATTGTCCATTTTTCATTGGGTCTTTTCTTTAGAGGAGTCTGATATTTTTCAGTTCTTTGTACATTTAATTCTTTGTCTGAGGAGTAGCTGTCAATTTTTTTCCATTCCATTTGTTTTTTCTTCATTCTATTGATTGTTTCCTTTGATGTATAGAAGCTTTTCAATTTGATATAACCTCAATTATTGGTTTTGGTATTATGTCATGTGCAGTGGGAGTTTTGTTGAGAAAGTCCTTGCCTGGACCTATGTCTTCAAAGGTTTTGCCTATTTTATTTTCCAACATGTTTAATGTTTTCATTTTAATATGCCAGTCTTTGATTCATTTTGATTTGATTTTTTGGTACATGGTGAAAGGTGTGAGTCTAGAGTCATTCTTCTGCACGTGGCTAGCCAGTTTTCCCTGCACCATTCATTAGAGAGGCTACTTTTCTCCAATACATGTTTTTGTCAGTGATGAAATGGCTGAAGGCGCTCGGGGTTGTTGCTGTGTCCTCAATTCAGTTCCTCTGGTCTTCCTGTCTACTTTTGTGCCAATTGTTGCTGTATAATATGACTTAATATTTGGTGTTGTGATAGTTTCTGCTTTCGTCTTGTTACTTAGGATTACTTTGGCTATTCTGGGACTATTATGTTTGATCCAAAATTTAGAATTATTTTTTGTATTTGATTGGGATTATGTTGGACTTGTATATCGGTTTTTCCTCCCCCCTTTTCATTAATATATATGTGATACGCAATGTTTACAATGAGCTTGAGTATTTTGTGCACATATATATCACAACAACATTACAGTCCCTTCTTCTCCCCAGTTTTGACATTCCCACACTCTCCTCATGCCCCGTAACTCATATCATCACACCCATTTGGTCCTTAGAAAAGGCGAGAGTATTCTGAGGTGAAAACTTAGTACAATTACTTTTACCTGGCATGTAGTAAGTTCTTCTCACCTGATGATTGCATGACTCCTCTACACAATGAAATATAATTATTATTCTGTCTTTGCTTATCGCCTGTGTTCCATTCTATCATTTTTATTTTTAGAAATGGAATCCTTCATATCTTCCATTTTTAAAGATCCTTTAATACCTTATCACAGGAGACAGTTTCAAGCTTGCATACTCTCATACGGTTTTTCCGGCACTGGTGTTACTTTGATATCTACTTTTCCTAATGTATGAAAAATTTCTATGTTATTGTTTGCATCTTTATAGCTTTAAAAATCTTCCTCTAGTTTGCTTTTATCTTCATGTTTGGTTACTTTCAATTTAAGTGTCATTATAGAGCTCATGAGGTTTATAATTATTAACTATTGCAGCCTGGTACAAATATTTTATGAAAATAATTACATTTCTATTGTTAATCATGCGACACATAACATGTATATTTTCTTTTCTTGCTTACAGAATCTTTCTATGAGTCCACCATTCTTTTCTCCTCTCTCCCTCCTTTTCTTTTTTCAGTGCTGGGGATGAGACCCAGAGCTCTATGCATGCTATGCAAGTGCTCTAGTACGGATCTATGTACCTTTATTCCAAGTCAATTTTAATTTTATTCATTTATTTTTAAGTTCATAGTCACATTTAAAAACTGAAATACACACACATAAGGCCCTGAGCTTTCCTCTAGCACCACAAGAACAAACCAACAAAAAACTGAAGTAATAATAACAAACAGTTATATGGTGAATTCAGTGAAAAGAATTAACAATTAAGGCAATTAAATATAAGCATGTCTCTTATTATGAAAGGTAAAACAGGCAAAGTGGGCCATTCACGTGTACAAACAGCTCCCCCTTCCCAGCCTGGAGAGAAAGAAGATATTCATTTATTAAGTCTCAGCTTTTCATGGTGCACAGGCATTGTAATGGCATATGTAAAAGTGAGAAGTCGTTTGGACTGAAAGTCAGAAGTAGAAATTCTTAAGGAAGCCTTAGGAAAGTGGTTGTCAGGATGTTTTCCACTCCACAAGTCAATTCTTTTTATTATTATTAAGTGAAATGAAAAAATGGGCAGAAATGAACAAAATCCAAACAACTTGAAGGTGACCAGGTCTTCACACTGAGTATGTTCTCAAGCAATTAAAAAAATTTTTTTTGAGACAGGGTGTCACTAAATTGCTAACTTGTCCTCACTGGACTCAAACTTGTGATGCTCCTGCCTCAGCCTCCCAGAGTGCTGAGATCACAGGCATGTGCTGTCTGACCTCACTGACACTTACTTGTAAAAGATAAATTCATTCTGAAAGTATCTGAACATATCCAATAAATAGAAAAATACATTTAGAAAACACTTAATGAAGACTTATTATGTGTCCATCATTGCTGGGAACTGGGTTACAGTTTCTCTTCTTGAGAAGCTCAAAATGTAGTTGGGGGAAGATGTTTCTCTGTCTCTCTGTCTCTGTCTCTGCTTCTGATTGTGTATGTGTCTCCCTTCCCAGCACACTAAGAAGGATTTATGCACATGACACATAGAAGCATCATACATATCATTTATCTGTATGTACTATATACATGTTTGGATGTACATAGAAAAATGCGTTATCGGTGCCTAAACAAGGAAGCTGGTAATGAAGGAGACATTTGTGTGAAGTATTTTTCATTCAGTAGAACCCTAGAAACTGTCAGAATTCTTGGAATTTTAAACCAGAACTCAGGTATTCCAATGATTACACATAAAATACCCACTAGTGGCTGAATGTCATGCTGCACACATCATAGAAAAACCAGGAAGGTAATAAAACAGTGCAAATGGGCTCCCCATTTCTTTTCCAAGAATAACCACCTAATGGGCTGCTGATGAGCTAATCGGGTCAAATGTGCTCCGAGTTGCCCTCTTTACACAGAGTCAGCAAGCGTAGCATTTTGTTAACCTATTGACACGGAGGGAATTTGTTTTCCATATGACCTTTTACAGTAACTACTCAAAATTACTTTCTCTTTGACTAACAAAGTTAATGAATAAACTATTCAACTTTAACATGCTTAAACAGTAACAGTTTACGTATTTTTGTTTTAATTCCTGATCTTCTTTTTTCAGTAATTACTGCTTTCCCTACGAAGATTTTTAAATTGCAGTATTGGTTTTAGAGAGTCATACTCTTTTTTTTTTTTTATTACTGGAGATTGAACCCAGGGCCAACATATTGAGCTACATCCCCAGCCTGTTTTTTATTTTTATTTTGAAACAGGGTCTCTCTGAGTTTAAAAGTTGCCATGTGGGGCTCCAATTACAGATCCTCCTGCCTCAGTGTCCCAGAGTGCTAGGACTACAGGCCTCTGCCACCTGGCCTGGTTAAGAGTCACACTCTTGAGCTACCTGGAACCATTCACATAGTCATTTGTTATTTCATAGATATAACATTTATAATGGTTGAAATGGTCACATGATGATATTGTAAATACACACATATCTCACTAAATTCAGAATTTATAACCATTTATATCAGATAGAATGAAAGTTTAACTTGGGGCTACATGTAGAAAAAAGTACTTTAGTAAATATATATATGGTTTATTTTAAACCTAATAACAATAATTTCTTTCCAAAATAGAATGATGATGGATTATTGATATTATTCTCTTATTAGATCTCATTGCTAAGCATCTCTAGTCACCAACAAGCGTTTTGAGTACATTCCTTTAAATTACTAAACATTTACTCAAAATTACTCTACAGAATAGCATTTTAAATATTTCAAACTATTCTTTGCTGAAGTAGGACCCAATTAGATGTGAACTTTGAGTTAATGCATTTTTGATGGTTCACTCCATTCAGAGTACAGCAGTCTCAAAGACGGTCATCCAACTCAACCCCAGCTTTAACTGTTTCTTAGAAGAAGTCTCCACGTAATTCCCCTGTTATCTCTTCTAATGTATCTCATCCCAGAAGAATCATATTTATGCATTGCTAACTCTGTTCATCTTGCCAGTTCTCAGATGAGCTCAAGCTTATGAACTCAAGTGAAATGCAACATTTCGCTTATCACGAATGTTCACAGAGACTATTATTATTTTAACATTTTCCATTAAAGTAAGTAGATTGCAAGGTTATTTTGTACTTGTTATAAAATTCCTTTAGAATTGAAATACTCAAGAGCATTTTAAATTCTCATGAGTCAGTAGTCACTATTCACCTTGGAAGATGCTCCTAGTCTCTAAAAAGTATCTTACTTTAAACACAATACATTGCCCTGGGTCCCCAGATTTGCAAATTGCACCAACAACAGCTTTCATTTTGGCTGATGATGCAGAGTAGGTTTTTGTTCTCTATGTGCTCTGATTCTCTAACTCAGTCTTATGATGGAAGAAGTTCAAACATCATTCAGTATTCTTATGATGGTGAAGTAACTCATCTACAAAGCAGAAGGGCATGCTTTGTGGGTAACTATTTTTGCCATTCAATATGCTTATAAGATATTTCCCTTGAACTTTAACTTATTTTGGGGGGATGTTGAGTGTCATCTCTGTTACTTTGATTATTTACAGGGCCATGTCTTGATAGTCACAAAACCTCCTTTTTATTTCTTTTAAGGAAGAAGCACATGGGTCTTGCATAAGAATTTTTAAGAAATTTCAGAGAACTGATCCTGATCGAGAGGTTAGTAGTTATAGGAAAATATGCAAAAAACATAAACGCAGCAGTTTTAAACATAGTTTAGTGCCCAGAATAACTCGTTGGCTTTGTTTTTCATTTTCAATATAAATATGAACTGCCACTGTGTAACTGAGTCACAAACATTTGAACTCAGGAATTTTTATACTGAAATATTTCTCTGGCAACAAATACCATCTCACCAAACAGAAAGATTTTGTTACTGTTTGTTTTAAATACAGCAAGAAAGCCTTATATTACTTACATAATTCTCTGGTGGTATTTTATGTATCTTGTATACATTTGTATTCCTCTCTCCCTCTTATTTTTATGTTCCTTAAAATGTCTAGGGTAGCGTTTTTTTGTTTTGTTTTGAGGCACAGCCTCACTCGGTAGTCCAAGCTCGTCCTGAACTCACTATGTAGCACAGGCTAACCTTAAACACAAGACAATATTTCTGCCTCAGCCTCTTGAGTGCTGTGTGCCACCATGCCCAGATTATGTGGTGCTGGAGGCCTTGCACTTGGTAGACAAGCACTTTAACTGCTGAGATATGCCCCCAGACCAAGGACGGTATTTTCACATGCTTGTGAATATAACATAGCTCTTAAAAAGCCAAATTCTGCACTAGACTGTCTGGATTCAAATCTTGGCTTTGTAACTTTTTGAATTTATGCCAGTGTCTCATGCCTTCATTTTCTCGTCTATAAGGTGTGAAGTGGTTAATTGTTGGTAGATTAAATGATCATATGGAGAGCTCATAAAATAGCAGCTGGTACACAGCAAAGATTAGAAAGTAGTAGCTATTTTTCTTCAAGCAAATTAAGAGACATATTACGTGAATATTGTGCTAAATTTTGAGGATGCAACAATAAGCGAGGCATCTTTACTTCTGAAGTAAAAACTTAGTGAAAATTTCAAACAAATACATAGCTCAGTAATATAGTATGATATGTACTGTGCAAAATAGAATATTGTAGGGCACCACAGTGGCTTCCTGGTGGGTGTCCTACCACATGAAGGGGATCAGGAAAATTTTTGGACTAAATGATACCTGAGCTGAGATCCAAAGGCCAGGTAGCAGTTTTCCATGTGATTATGAATGGGGTGGAGGAATAGCTTCAAGCAGATGACATAGTTAGAAGACCAAGGATGAGAAAGTTCCATGGAGTCTGGAGCTTGGCGCATTTAAAAAATTAGTAAGATTCGGCTAAAGACACCATACAGTTCGTAGTATGATACATAAGACCACTTTATGCAGGCCAAAACAGGGAGTCATTAAAGGTACAGAAGAGGAGAACAGCGTGTTGGGATTTCAGCTTCTAGAAAAACCCATCCAGCTTCACCTGGAATGAGCCACAGGTGGTCACAGAGAGGCAGTTAAAATGCTGGTACAGCATCTGGGAGAGAGAGATGTTGGAAGGCTTAGAACTAGAGCGGCAGCAGTGAAAATAAAATGAACTTGAGAATCGCGAGAGTCTCCCCTATAAGGGGAGAGTCCCGAGGATGAGGTCATGATATAGGGCTGAATGTGGAATGGCAGAGATAAGGGAAACCTGAAGGTGGGCCCCTGGCTTTCACAGATAGGTGGTACCACTGACTGAGATAGGACACTGGATGTAATGGAGGGACAGTGGCTGTTCTCGCTTCCTGTCTTAAGTATTTATTCATTGATGGGACACCCGCAATACCCAACATCCATGACTTAAGGAAGGAAAGATTTATTTTAGCTCACAGTTCTAGAAGGACATGGGTGGAAACACGTGGCACAGATCTAATTAGAGAAAACTCTTCATGGTATTGCAGAGAGAAGAGAAGCCAAGAAAAGAGGAGGATGTTGATGTTTAGGGATTAAGGTGAAGGAAGAAGATGTGATGGTGTTTCTTTTTCAGGAAGAAGCTGTAATAATGTTTCTTCTTCCTTCATTTTATTTAGTCCAAACTGGCAGTTGGGTCGCCCACACCAAAGGTGGATGTTCTCTCAGTTCCTGGCCCACAAGTCCATCACACCATCTAAAAGTTCTACTCTGGGCATCCTAATCTCAACAAATTAACACAATTCCTCCAGGTCAAGCCCTAAGCATCCACCCTTTCCAGTCAGGCCCCACTGCTCAACAGCACATTGTTGTATTGATATCCCACTGCATCCAAACATCTGAGGCCTTTGGACATTCCCGATCCCAACCAAAACACTACCCAACATACTGTTGGTGATTATGTCCCAATTTGCAATTCCTGGAACTCCTTAATCTCAACACATGTATTTCTACAAGGAGTTGGTTCCGGCTCCAGTTCCAAGAATAAAGCACATGATCCAGCACCTATCAGTGCATCACATTTTTCTGGCTACATTTTAGGCTTAGTCATAGCAACTGAGCTAATTCAATGAAAATGAACCTAAGAGATTTTTGAGAGACTTACTGGGAAAGACTTGTATGTATTACCAGAATTGTGGTGATAAGGAACTCACTAAAAGAATGACTGTGAGATCATAGCAGCACAATGTAAGACAAAGCTGAGAGAGAGAGAGAAACAAAATTCTGATGGTACCTCTTTAATGAATAGTGAATCTAGCCATGCTGCCTCTTGGAATTGTTTTCCCTCTATATGATCTAATAAATTAACTTAACCATGTGTGTGTGTATGTGTCACATATATCATATATATACTAAAATATGCAGATTTATTTGTGTATTATATATATTTGTTACAGAATCTGATAAACCCAGACATATCAGGACTCAGAGCTGAGAGATCAGAGGTGAGAGGAAGATTTATTATGTTAGTGGGCCTCTGGCTGGATCAATCCAAAGTGGCGAGGTCCCTGAGCTCAGGGGCACACTACTTATATACCTTCTGTGTGTGTGTGTG